>CAUYPK010127333.1:0-12317 GCA_963574355.1 Loris lydekkerianus
TCCTTAAATGCTTTCCAGCTGTGACTATTCCTGTTAAACCAACTATGAATATTCCTGATAAGCTTAAACCGGCTATGAATATTCCTGATAAGCTTAAACCGGCTATGAATATTCCTGATAAGCTTAAACTCAGGTTTTTGGCTCCTGGCAGTTTCTCCTCCAATGGCTCTGACCTCTGATCCTCCTGCCCCCCCTCTTATAAGGACCCATGCAATTACATTAGGCCCATCTGGATAATCCAGGATAATCTCCCACCTATGGAGGTCCTTGCTGTAGTCACATCTGCAACGTCTCTTTTGCATATAAGGTAACGAACACACTGACAACTTCCAGGGATTAGGACGCAGACATCTTTGGGAGCCATTATTCTATCTACCACACATTGTAGCCCTTTCTGCATAGGCCAGGATAAGGAAGAAGCCTGACTTGCCTGGCCTGCTTGACTTGAGGCATGAGCACAAGAGTACAGGGTCCTGCTTGTGTCCTTACAGGAGTGGGAACAGCTGTCCCACCCAGCAGGGTAGCACCTCAGGCATACAACCTCTCCACATGAGGCCTTGCCCGAGGGATGACAGCAGCTAGGGCAGGGCCTTGGAGTCCACTCTCCTTGTTAAATAACAATGACAGCTGGTGAACAGCCAGAGCTCTATGCACCATGCACCCTGCTGAAGGCTGCATGGACAACTTCACCTTAACCCACACAGTATTCTTACAAATACTTTTCTTGTTTTATAGACAAAGATGTGGAGGCTTGGAAGAAAGGGGCAATATTGACTCCCCAAGATCACATGTCTGGGGAGTGGTTGCTCAGATTCAATAACTATCAGACATGCCCCTCCCCAGGCCCTGGGAAGCCTCTGTCATGTTGTGCCAGCTCACAGAGGTCCATGGGCCCTGAACATCTGAGCTGCACTCCTGGTGTGACTCTCTGTGTATCTTCCCTCTCCCGAAGTCTGCGAGCTCTTCTGAGTAGGACTGATGTCTCCCTTTCCTGGCAATTTTCCCCAATGGCCAGCAGAGTACTAGGTGGTGCACAGTAGGAGCCTGTCCCCTTGACTTACCTATCTCAGTTTAAGAGGCAGGGATGGAGCACACATTAAACACCAAAACTTGAATACCCTCAGCTTGGGCCCATCTGGTAAAGGTCTTTAGCAGAAGGAGGAGTTACAAGACCTTTCTCTACTTTATATTATAGTTTCACCTCTTAAGACCCCTGCGCTTCATTCTCCAGGATGCTCTCAGCCAAAGATCCCTTTCCATTTAATCCAGAAGCCTCCAGGATCCATGAGCCCTACCTGTCCCTCAGACATGTCTCCTGTGCCCTCTATTGACAGTGAGCAAAACGGAAGTTCCCCGTGGTACAGCCCTTTCGTCCCAGAGCAGAGAAGGGGAGGATGGAGGGCAGTTGGGGCCTGCTCCTACCCCAGACAGATAGTCCCTTAAAATAGGCCATGGTGGCTTGGTACCAGTCACTGCCATCTGCTCCAAAGGCAGAGCTCAGGCCATAGCGTTAAGTGAGGCCACTTCCAGACTAAGGGAGAAGAAAGCCAGTGTTTTCAGGGTGGGGAGACGTGGGCCGTACTACAGGCACAGAGGACTAGATGGCCTTTTCCTGCAGGGCAAAGACCTGGCTTCTCAAGATCCTTCCCACCTTGTGAGCACCTTTGGGTCCTTCCCTCACTCAGGAAAGTCCCAACGAGCTCTAATGAACCAGCCAGAGAACTCAGTGTTTTCTGGGCACCGACCCTCCATCCAGCACCGGCACAAACATCCGGAATGACCAGACTGTAGGTGTAGTGAGGCAGGGTGGCACCCAGAGCCCAGAGACTAGAAGGATGACACTGCTCTGTGGCAAGGAAGATCTTTTTCCTTTGTGGAGGGAAGCATTTGAGTCTGTCCCCATTGTATTTATGTGATGGCAGACAACTGAGTGACAAGTAAAACTGCAGAGTAATCAAATGTGCTTTTTGTAATCCAGATGTCAGCTGGGGTCACATTGGCCCTGTCATTAAAAACAAGGCAGGCATGAAACCTCCTTCCAGGCTCTGAAATATCCAGTATCCTCTACACAGTGTCTGAAACAGAGATTGTTATGTTTTCACATCAGTATTTACCTCTGAGCCAGTGCCACCTTCCTTTGCTATATCAGAGGCCTCAGACCTTAGAGCATTGGCTGGGCCATCTTGGGCACAAAGCCTCCCTGCCCAGTATTGGGTCCATCTCACCCTCGGGCTGCAGGGTGTCCTGCCCCGCGCATGCAGCAGGCAAAAGGTCGTCACAGTTGCCTCTTCCTCCCACAGTGCAGAGCTGGGCCTCAGCCTGGAGTCTAAAGCCGAGAAGCATGAGGGGCCTAGCGGCACACAGGCCAGGCCCTGGGTTGGCCTCACCACAGAGGTGGGGGTACAGCCCAGCCCCCTCCCTGGAGGTTGAGGCCCCCCAGGTGAAGGTGGCATTCAGGAGCCAAAGCATCCTGTGTCCCTGAGCTGTGGACCCCTAACAGCAGGCAGGACATAAGGGGTAGGGCAGAGAAGGATCCTTGCCCCTTGCCTTCTGGATGTGGCAGGGAAGAACTGAGAGGAAACCCTTGTCATCCTGGGGCTTCCCCTGGAGGAAAGGAAGTGGGGAAAGTAGGGGCCCTGGCTGGGAAGGCACACCAGGCAGATGAGGCTGTCCTGACCGTGCCTGCCCAGAAAGCTCACAAGCTCCCGGAGAGGGAAAGTCACAGTGTAACCCCCTCTCAGACCCTCCCCCGCCCCTTGGAACCCTTCCAGCTGGGGTCAGCTCTTCAAACAGGAGACAAGCATAAGACCCAAGTGCACCTGTTCCCTAGGCCAGGCCAGGCCCTGAGCCCACTCACCCACCTACTCGGGGGCGGGTGAACCCACCCCTCAGGCTGTGCCTACACCCCTGCTTAGTGGGCTCTACCTCTGCACCCCTGGACTACCTGGGCAGAGGCCCACTTCTCTTGACCAATGCAGCCAGAGAAGGGGTCTGTTGTCCCTTCTCCTCACCCTCTTGTCGAAGCTTCAGGGCCTCCCTCCTTCACCCAGTCATGGTCAAATAGGGAGAAAGAGAAGAGAGCTCCTTCCTCCCAGCCCAGAGCTCAGCCCTAAAGGGCCCCCACCCCTCTTGGATCAGTACATCTTAATTTCCAAAGTTACCCTCCCTTATAGAGTGAGATATTAACCTCTCTGGTAAACATGCCCATATGTTACTCCAGGAGAAAGTAAGCCCTATTAGCCATGAGTTAAGTTAATTTATGGAACAGAAAGGAGTAATTCATTGTGGAGTGCTGGGGTGCAGCTGAGCAAGGCGTGCCCACCTGGTGGTTCATGGACAGGGAATACAGCAAGAACTGGTCCCTTCTTCATTTTTCCTGGGAGAGGCAGTGGGCTGGGCTGGAGGAGCTTGGGTAGAGCTCAGGTTCAGAAGTGAGGGCCCTCCACCAAGTGGGGTGTGGGTCCCACCCTGTGAGACTTGCTCAGGCTGCAGGAGTCCCTGGGACCTAATAATACACACAAATCAGAAGGCAGCTGTGGGCCCTGGCCATGCAAGGACAGAAAGAAAGCTGACACCTGCACTCGCCTATCCTCCCCTGGCCTTGCCCTAAAAGCTCCAGGGCGCCTGGTCCCAGAGCCCAAGGCCTTGCCTCCTGCTGTGCCAGCAGCACCCTGAATCAAGAAGATCAGTACTGGAGGGAATGATAGGCATGTGGCCCAGCTGTCACGGTTAGTATGTCCCAGGTGGCCTTGGCAGCTCCCTCCCCACAGCCTCCTTCCTATGCCCAGTCCCTTCCATAAGAGCAGCTCTGGTACTTTCAGTGTAGGCAGGCTGTATGTGGGGAGAAGGGGCCATATACACTCCCTGATAACGGTCAACAGCATGAAACAGAACATAAGGAAGTCACTCAGAGGAGAAAAATGTCAAATTAAACTTTGCTTGCTTGTCCAAGACCTTTTCTTCCTTCTAGGGCCAGGCAGAGAGAATATGTGAAGGAGAGGGGACAGCTACCATTTGGGTCTTCAGAAAGAAGAGGCCTGTGCCAGTGGGCATGACCCTGAGGCCCTCAGATCTGTGCTGGAAGGGGTCCTGGGCTCTACCTTAGTGTGCCCTGGGGACCTGGCATCATATTCTCAGCAAGGGGATTCTTCCAAAGGACAGATCCAACAAGGTCATGGCTCTTCTCCACCAGGCCCACGAGCTGGGGGAAAATAGCAGGGCCAGTGTCCATCCTGGGCACAGGGACACACTTCAGTTCTACCCATCCATCCCTTGGAAAGTGTGGAATAAAGAGTGCTCTGTGGCTCCTGACTCCCCAAGTTCCTCTCAGCAAGAGGAAACCCTAATTCTCCTCTTCATAGTACATCTAAGGCAACAGAACGAACAGATTAGACATTTACGTTCTCACTGATAGAACGAGTTAACATCAGCAGGCCAGACTCCATATCACGCAAACTGACGCACCAGGTTGTTGAACCATGGAACCGAGGAGGAATGAATGTCACCTTGGAGATTTTCCAGAGTTCTAGGTGAGGAGGCTGAAACCCAGAGAGGCTGGAAGATTTGATTAAGGGGCTTGGTAGAGCATCTCTGCCCTTGATTCTCATCAGTGCCCCTGGAAAGGCTTTGGAGCCCCTCACAGAGCACAGAAAGAGTCATGCTTCCCATGGGCAGAGCCCTGCAGATGACAGGGGCCATGATGCCTCCCTCCCAGCACAACTAACACAGACACTGGGTTTCTCCTGTCAGTTTGCTGAAACCTCCCAACTCCACAAAGGTGGGCATATTAATCCCCCTTTGCAGATGAGGAAACTGAGGCTCCAAACTGTGGATGGATTTACAGGAGGCAGCCTCACTTCCAGAATGGAAGTCCTGGGCCTCTGACTGTTACTTCTCTTCTTACTTTGCTTCAGATCATCCATTGTATGCCCTGTGTGACAGCAACAGCCCTCACTGTCTGTGTATGAGTCTTATTATGTGGCCGTCACATTTGAGCGCCTATTAGCAGAGCTTCCCTGAACCCCTCCTGCAGCTGCTGCCACTCTTTGGTGCCAGCACCCAGCCTGTTCTGGGCAACTCTGCCCTGGTACCCAGAACCATTACTACTGAGTGCTGGCAGCACCTCTCAAAAGTGCCTGGTTATTAAAGAGGCGAAGAACTCCTGATAAGAGCGGGGATCGCTCTGTAATTCCCATTTAGACATCTAGATTATTGCCCTGGTCCTCATCCTCTACCATCAGATTCCCCTCTGCCTGCTGGCTGAAAGGCTCATTTAGCAAGTCAGAAAAAAGCAGACACTGGTATAAAAATAGCGACAGGCAGTGGGAGCTGGCACCGTGAGTCACCACGAGGCAGGCACTGGGGCTCTGCAGACTGCTGGCCCCCTGCTCCTCCCCCCCTTCCAGCCCTGGAGCAGCAGTGCTCAGAGTAGACACCAGGACAAGCAGGGCTATTTGAGGCTGATTTCTCATTCACCATTTAACATGCCACCTGAGTTAGCAAGAGAAATTGGAGTAAACACCAAAAAGAGCACAAACTCTCATTCTCCTGTGGCCTTTTTGGGTTTTCAATAGAGCAGAATTCCAGTTCTAGTGACCCTACCATGAGCCACAAGGCTCCCAAGTACAGTGGGAAAATGAAAGGGCTGACACTCAAGTCATACCCCCATCTCAGGGCCCAGGTTGTACCCCCCGCCTCAGGGCCCAGGATGTACCCCCATCTCAGGGCCCAGGCCATACCCCCCTCTCTCAAGCTCAGACTATACCACCATCTTAGGGCACAGGCCATACCCCCATCTCAGGACCCAGGCCATACCTCCTATCCTGGGGGCCAGGCTGTACCCCCCCCCGTCTCAGGCTCAGGCCATACCCCCCATCTTAGGGCCCAGGCCATATCCCCATCTCAGGGCTTAAGCCGTACCCCCATCTCAGGACCCAGGCCATACCCCTATCTTAGGGCCCAAACATACTCCCATCTCTGTGCCTAGGCCATATCCCTTCATCTCAGGGCTCAGGCTGTCTCTTCCCATCTCAGGGCCCAGTCGTACCCCCATCTCAGGATTCAGGCTGTGTTCCCTCCATCTTAGGGCCCAGCCCGCATGCCCCCAGCCATACAACCTGCAGAGCTCCCAGTCCACCTGGTTTCCCACACCAGCCAAAGCTTGCCCAGGAAGTTGATCCTCAGTGAGCATCAGAGACCTAAGCCTTGTCACTGAGTCCTCACTCCTACACTCAGTGTGGCCAGGTCCTCTCTCTTTCTTCCTCTGTCTCTGCTTGAAACAGATCAAAGGATTTCCATTGCTCTTAGAATAAAAAATATATATACTCAGCAATGAGGGTCTGCTTCTCCTGGATGGGCCTCCCTCTGCCTCCTTCCATGCCCACCCATTCCTTACCCTCCCTCCCCAACCAGCCCAAGATCTAGCTAGGCTGCCCCCTCCCCACTCACCTGCTGACTCCCACTGGCCTGGGAGGGAAGCTGTCCCTGGTCCATGGCTCAGCCTGTGAAGTCACACACAATATCTCTCCTCTGTGGCACATGTCCAGTTTGTCGAGGCACATTGCTTTGTCTTGCTATTTGATGGGTATTCTGCCTCCCACACTGGACTGTAGGCTCCCTAGGGCTGATGCTCACAATTTCATCTCTGCCTTGGGGCCTGGTGCCAGAGCAGGGCTCAGCAAGTGCTTGTTAAATAAATTTGTGAGTTAATTGAGGACTGGAGGGGTTACCGATTAGCAGAGAAACAGTAGAGTGGCAGGGTTCTGGATGCATTTGGAAATAAACTGGAGAATAATCTGGACTTGATTTTTTTTTTTTTTTTTTTTTTTGTAGAGACAGAATCTTACTTTGTTGCCCTCTGTTGAGTGCCGTGGCATCACAGTTCATACAACCTGCAGCTCTAGGGCTTAGGCGATTCTTTTGCCTCAGCCTCCCGAGTAGCTGGGACCACAGGCACCTGCCACAATGCCCATCTATTTTTTTATTGCAGTTTGGCCAGAGCCGGGTTCAAACCCGCCACCCTCGGTACATGGGGCTGGAGCCCTACTCACTGAGCCACAAGCGTCACCAAATCTAGACTTGATTTTAATGTCTTGACTTCTCAAGCCAAGGAGGGCTCAGTTCCTACCAGGAACTCCAATGATCAGGGAGTGGGATGGAGGGGAAAAGAGACAGACGCTTCTCTGGCAGGACCCCCAGTGCTTGTGCTTCTGCTGTGCCCAGCTGCCCTGTGGGAAGGACACAACCATAAGATGTGTCCTCTGTACTGGCAGTGCCCATGCAGGTGGAGGCCTCTCACCCCACCTTCCTCCTAGTCTGGACCAATGTACGTCTTGCCCATGTGAGGGAGTGTCCACACATAATTCCAGAGGTACTGTAAGACCCCCGGAGGGACCCCCACTCAGACTCCATGATAGCGTGACGACCAGAGACTCACGAGAGGCGACTTGATGCAAAGTGCACGAGGCTTTATTGAGGGAGGACCAGAGCTCTGGGGCCGACTCGTATCTCACGCAGGAGACAGAGGGGTCGACCCTGAGTCTAGGGGGGCGGCCCTTTTTATGGGCTTTTTTTAGGCGGGGAGGGGGGTCAGTGAGAGCAGGGTACGTGTGTTGCAGGCGCCCTGCTGGAATGTACATTTCAACATATAATCACAGGGGAGGGGTGGTTTCCCCGTACACATAGTCATGAGCATACTTGTTTTGCAACTATTGCTTATCATCTGCTTCAGGGTTCAGTTGAATCTGTAACTAAAATCTTTGTAACCTTTTTTAGTCAGCTTAAAAATTTTTATTCTTACAGTACAAGGTCCCCAGCTTTCAAATCCTGATCTCCAGTGCCAGTATGGTGTGAAAGAAATACACAGTGCCCCCACCCACCCAGGAGACCAACCCACATTGGTAGGGTCTGCCCCAGTGCCCCTGGAGACCTAAGTTTATCTTCTTGGGGCCTCACTGTACCCCCGAACCTGCCTTCTGCCTACCTGCCCTGCACTGAGCACTAGAGGCCAAAACCAAAATTAGAGAAAAATCCAGATTCCAGAAACAGAAGTTTAAGTGTACTGAGCATCCTTCTTAATCATTTCCTTGAGTTCAAGTACAGCATAATGGTAGAGGGGGGGTGGAGAATTGTGAGCACTTTGGCTTAGGAAGGGGAGAGGGTACAGTGGAGGTGTTTCAGAACTTCTCAAGGAACTCCCGGATTACTCCCTATCTCCCCTTCCCCATGCCTGTGTTCCTTCCAGGAGGAGTGAGTAGGAAAGAATCCTATTTGGACAGACTTGGGACTAGAACTCAGCCTCCTGAACCCCAAGCTTTCTCAGCAGGTGCTACCTTGGGTCATGCATGATCCCATGTATTACACACATGTATGAAAGTGAATGAGCCTCTGATCCCTGCCCAGCCAAAACCCCTAAATTCCTCCATCTGTCTAGGAGCCCAGCCTCTGGTCACCAACAGGGTTCTGAATGGATCTGTCCAAACTTCTCCCTTCTGCTGGAAATAGATTTCTAGAATGCTGAGTTATGTGGGCCCTTTCTTTTCTGTTTATTCTTTTTGTTTTCCACTTTAATTTTTTAATAGTAATAATGCATATTTTTGAAAAAATAATGTTGGAAGAAACATAAAGGCATTTAAAAAGGCAGGAAAAAGATCACCCTTCCCCCCACCCCATGGTGATTTATGTCTCTTGACCTATTTCCTCTGTCCCTTTGCCTTTCCTCCTTTCATGTTTTTATTTTCATGGTTCAGCTGATCCCTGTTGACTCAGGGCACATTAGCTTTGTGCTGCACTGGCCCCAAGTGCCTCAGCCTCCCAGCTGGTGTCCTATCAGGTTGGAGAACTTTTCAGACTCAGTGCATTTTTAGCCCCAGGGGAAATTTAAAATAAGGCGTCTGAATTTGGTGCAAAATTCCTTAAGCTTGCATGTGAGATTTGAGCTGTTTTCAGGGATGAGTAAAGACAAACCTGAGAAATAGAGTATGTTGAGTTCTACTTTTAGGAAATATGCCAGGCTAAATTCTTGAAGTTATCCTTTGTGGAGAGCGGGCTGTGAGATGGCAGGGCCCTCACAGACTGGGGAACATTCAGAGAATGAGCCCCCAACTGCTTCTGCTCTGTTCCCAAAACAGCCATATTCCTGTCTTCATGCTCAAAGTCACCTCTGCCAGAAGTCACCTAGTCCTTTCTTTGTCTTTGTCTAGTCCTTTCTTTGTCTTTGTCTAGTCCTTTCTTTGTCTATGTAGAGATCCTTGAGATCTCTCCCTTCTTTCTCCTTGTCCTATGCTAACAAAGTTCAGTAGAAATCACTAAGTCACATAGTCCTTCCTTTGTTTTGCTAACTGCTCAGAGATCCTCATGACCTCTCCCTTCTTACTTCCTATCATATGTTAATGAAGTTGAGTAGAAACCATTAACAAGATGCTTGTCTCTATTCAAGTCATGTACAGTTTCCAATCATATTGTAAGACCAGAACTCTGTCTTTTGATTATGCTACTTCCCTGTAGAGAACCCTGTACAGATATTATAAAATAAAGCTGATTTTGTGCTTGGGTGCTGGCTGCAGCCGTCAGCTCAGTCAGTCCTCCCTGTCCCATCCTTTGTTTCTGTGTCTTCTCTTGTGCTGTATTTTCCTCATTCCCCACTAGTTCCACTCTTGTTTACTCCCCTTTGCTGCACTGGTTCGTGACAGGTGACGCCTGAACAGGGACCAGAGCAAAGAAGAGTAGGTGCACACGCAGGTGAGTGAAACGCCATAAGAAGAAAGAAGTGAGACTGCATAGTCAGTAAGATTTTTGGAGTGCAGTGGGGTCAGTGAAGGCTGTGAGAAAAAATGGAGTTAGTTTTAATAAAATGGAGTTAACTTGGTCCTTTCAAGGGCAGTCTTCATCAGGAGTAACAAATTATAGGGCAATCACGCTCAAAGGGGCAAAAACTCTTTATTGAAATACTTAAATCTATGTTTCTAGGTCTATACCCTTCTGCTCCAGCAGAAGAACCCCTTCCCCCTGAATTCCAACAAGAGTTACACAATGAAGAACGAGAGTATGAAAAGGAACATTCCTCTTCCACCTCAGACGCAGACACAGTAACTATGGCTGGAATTATCTAAACCTGTTTTGTCTTGCCTTTCTTCATGCCCTCCTTCACCAAAGTTCAAAGAATTTGCCTTTGCATAATCTTCAACTCCTGGCTAAGAGGCCTAAACTGTTCTTCATACCTATAAACATTTTTGAAAAATTATAAATGAAAATACCCATTTCTGGGTGGCGACTGTGGCTCAATGAGTAGGCCACATATACCGAGAGTAGCGGGTTCAAACCTGATCCCGGCCAAACTGCAATAAAAAAATAGCCAGGCATTGTGGTGGGTGCCTGTAGTCCCAGCTACTCAGGAGGCTGAGGTAAGAGAAGCATCTAAGCCCAAGACCTGGAGGTTGCTGTGAGCTGCAACAACACAGCACTCTACCGAGAGTGACAGAGTGAGACTCTGTCTCTATAAAAAATATATATATACCCATTTCCTATTTAAGATACAAATTAACTTACTCCACTATTCTCCCTTAAAAGATTCAATTCTCCAACTCAATTAACTTTAAATAGTTTAATAGGTGACCTCAAAGGGATCCCAGACTGCTCCAGTAAGTGCTATGTACTGCTGGGAAAGCCTACTGGTCACCTGGACAAGTGGGGCTGGGAGTACAGCACTTCAACACTCCTAGCAGTGCTGCCAGGAGATTTCTCCTGGGAGTCTTGAGGTTCTGCTCTCACACACCCATTGTCCCTGTCATTCCGGTCCACCTATTTGATTTTGGTTACATGCTAAAAACTTCAATTCTCATTAGTTTTAATTTTGTTCTCAAGAAATCTGGTGTTTCCATATCTCTTATGTATCAAACCTAGGTGAATATCTAAAATACATAAATTAGATAATTAAAAAATTAATCATCTAGGGTGGCGCCTGTGGCTCAGTGAGTAAGGCGCCAGCCCCATATACAGAGGGTGGCAGGTTCAAACCCAGCCCCGGCCAAACTGCAACAAAAAAATAGCCGGGCATTGTGGTGGAGGCTGAGGCAGGAGAATCGTGGAAGACCAAGAGCTGTAGGTTCTGTGAGTCCTGTGACATCATGACACTCTACCGAGGGTGGTAAAGTGAGACTCTGTCTCTACAAAAAAAAAAAAAAAAAAAAAAAAAAAATTAATAGTCTAAATAAAAACATGTGTTCAGAAATGTTTAAAAGCCAGCAAAGTCTGTATGTCTGTCTCTCTGTTTGTGTATTCATACATGTCATGTGCCTATAGTTCACAATCAAACATACAAAAGAGCTCTAACTAATTGGCAAAGGAGATGGGTGTAAGTGCTTACATTAAGTAACTTATCAGAAAAAAACCCTTAAATCCCTTCTTATTCAAGTGACTTTACTATTCTTTGGTAGATAAAATTAATCTTAAACCTGTTATTAAAGTTCAAACGTTTAAAGATTATAGAACTGCCACTTCTCTAGCATTTCTAGATTTTGCTGAATTTAGTGGTGAACTTATGTTCTTGATATTAAGCCTTTGGATTCTGACATTTAGAAAGATGACTATGGTAAGGCCTAAAGACATATTCCTTACACTTCGGCCAAAAGCTGCAGACTGCACAATCTGGCCCCCATGGCCCCTTTCTCCTTACTCCTGTTTTGTCCCCTGGCTGCTGTGAAAGGAACTACGTGTTCCAAGTTTTCTGCTTTCTGTCTCTGGACACAGGTCTAGTCCTTGGTGACCACGTGGCCATATGAGACTTAGGGAGACAATAAAAAAAAATCAGCATGACTGTTATGATTTTGTTACCAAAATTTCTTTCTTCAGTGAGTCCTTGGTCTCGGAGATTCTAGAATTGAACCCACAGGCCACAGATCAGTGATAAAATGACATTTTCCTGGACAGAAAGGCATGCAGAGGGGGTGGGAAAGGCTAGAGATTTTGGCAGGAGGAAAAAGGCCAGAGTTGAGTTGATCTCCTGCATGAGTCCTTTGTCTAGGCATAAATATTAGCTTTAAAATAAATTTTAGCCAGTGCCCTGGCCCATGGGGCTAGTTCAGCAGGGACCTAGGATATGGAACTGAGAGAGTGGAACAAAGGGAACAAGAGACACGAAAAACCGGGAGCAAGACAGGATTCTGATCAAACTCCCCAAAAACTTTATTTTTCAACAGCCATATAAATACAGGCAGAGGGGAATAGGCCTGCGGGTGAGTTTAGGGTGGGGGTTTTCTGATAACAGGTGTGATGTTTTTAGTGTCTGGAACCAAGTTCCTGGAGCCAAGGGTAACAATGCC
>CAUYPK010127334.1:0-33631 GCA_963574355.1 Loris lydekkerianus
TACTGCATCCTCATTTATAAGTGAATTATGTTTGTAATTTCCCCTTTATAATAATATATTTTTTCTAATTTTAATATCAGGTGTATCCAGATTAAGTAGAATGATTTTGAAGTATTTCTTCTTTTTCTATTGTCTATAAGACTTGGCATGATCTATTTTTTGAAATTATCTTTTATCTTTATTTATAAATATTAGTTGTCTATTCTTTGATACTTTGGGGAAAAAATAGTAAGAAGTAGTTAATTGATGACTCCATACTGAACCTCAGAGTCAAAGCATTCGATACTAGACATACTCTTATTTGTCAATGTGAATGTTACTTTCTTTGCATTACTATTATTGTCCTTGCTTAGTACTTCGTTGCAGTGATCGTCTGATTTCTTTTCTGAATGTATTTGTCTTCATTCTTTGTGAGGTTTTTGTTTCTGGTCCCTACCTTAAACATTGTTATTGTTGTTAAATTTTAAGCCTTTTTAATTTTGTGAAGGCAAAAAGTGGACGCCTAATGAACACATGTATATCATGTATATGTGAAAATAAAAATAAATAAATAAAATTATTATTTAAATTTAAAAAAAAAAGAATTTGCCTGAGGCCATAATGTGGAACTCCAGAGTTCTTCACCACTGCTCAACACTGAATGCTCAGTTCATTCAAACAGAAAATGTGCAGATTTGATGAGCTTTTTCCAACTCCAAAATTTATTGAATTTGAAAAATCCCTTCTTACATAAGAATGCCAGCAAGCTGTCAAGCATTATACTGAGAAATTGGAACCTTACAATTTGGGCCATAAAACAAATGGAACTCCACCATGAAAATCACAATCAGATATAGTCCAAAAAGTTGTTTGCCGGATTTGAGAGATCTGAGGCAGCTGGTGTCTTTTACTTCAATTTTAAAGGGTGTTATTAAAATGATCCAGTCCCCTCGAATCACTCTCCCAATATCTGTCTATATTTATGGCGTCTTTCAGTTCTGTTGAGAGGTCCTTAAGAGCCAGAACCAAATCTAAACTCTAGACTGTATCCAACATGCTCCACACGCTATGAGTTAAAAATTATTTAAAATCTTAGGCTCTTGAGAGATTTCTTTGGCAGCAGCCACTGGGTTAGAGTTGATATTTTTAGTCTTGCTGCCCTTTTTTGGGTTTGATTTGGCCAAGAATCTCCATACCCTGACCTCTACTACAGCCATTATTGTCAAGCAAAGAGCTCTAAATATCATTCCTCCCACTGGTTCTTTTTTGTTCCCAGGTTCTTAGTAAAAAACAATCCTAATTTTTTAATTCATTTATTTACAAGTTCCTACAACGTTCATGGCCCTGGAGTATCTCGGCTAAATGTGATTGTTTGAATTTCATACTTAGAGATAGGATTTGAGGAATAGCATTTGGACAGAGATCACCACCACCTTTCCTGAAAAAGGTTTCACTAAATTTTACCTTTGTCTTCTAGAAGATGTTCTCACACGAAGGCTGATTGGCTAGAAAAAGTCTATCACTAGGTTCTGAAAGGTTTCCGAGACTAGTGCTGGCATTGTCCTGGTTAAATTCCCAGGCAGGTTTTTAAATGTTCCTTTGACGCCTGTGAGAAGAAGCACCTTTCTGCCCTTTGTTGACAACACCCTTTTCATCAGTTTAATGCGAAGGTTTTGCTCCCAGTGAGGAGAAATTTATAAAATAATCCATGAAGCATTATTTCTTAACTGCTATGCTACACCAGGGGAAAACTGTCTTTTTAATCTCACTTTTCAGAATGTACTAGTGAGTTACTACTTGAGAAAGGGCAAAACAATATACTCTTGTAATATTATAATACCATCAGTCTGTTTTAATATTCTAAGACCAGTTACTTGAGCTATGCCACTTCATATAGGGCTTGACAGTGTTAAGCTTTATTAGGAGATGCATTTATTTTTAGAGAAATAGGAAATGAACATGAGTCATGTCCACTGAAGTGAGGGTTGGGGGGATAATTACCAGTGAAACAGGGAAGAAGGAAGACTGGCATATTGGTTATGCTGTGAGTGGCTGCTCTGGGAACAGAGTGGGTGGACTAGCTACGGAAGCCATAGCACCTGATTCAGAACATCACATCCCTGGGCAGTGCTGGCTCCTTAGAGTAAGAAGGAATATTTACTACTGCACTGGGGGAAAAAATAAGTGATTAGGTCAGGCGGAGAAACCATATCAAGTTCTTCCAATCTTTTCTCTTTTCCATGAAAAACAAATTTTCCATGGGGTAGTGAGGGATGTCCAGCTTTCTAAATAAGATATATCTTAGAGTTATCAGAGCGTTGGACTTGGTAGTGTTTGTTACACAGACAGATCAGGGGAGACATCTAGAAAAATGGTGTGAAAGGTACAAGTGGAATATTGTGAGAATTAGAAGAAAAACACAAGGACAGATAAGCTCATCAATCTGGTATATCTATGAGTTTAAAGGAAAATACCATCTTGCTTGTAGATAACATTTAAGAAGCCTAACTTTAGGATGGCACGGGGGCACACTTTTTCACTGGTGGAGACTCTTCGATTGCGCTGACACATGACCATAGCACATAGTAACTCTAGTTCCTTCATTCAGTTAACCAACACGTGTCATCCCTGACCTCAAGTAAGTCATGAGTCAGGAGCAGAAACAGACCCAGAGACAGGAAGGATGGTGAACTCCCAATTACAACCCGGGAGGAGGATCAAGGAGATCCCTATAACTGTCCTGAGCAGATAGTGAATCTTTAAAGACATGTTTATATTGTGTTCAGAAAGAAAACCATCTACACCTTGACAATTAAAGATGTTGCCTTGATAACAAGGGTATTGTCTTTAGTTTAGCAAAGGTGCTATTGTTTGGAACTAGTTTCCCTTACATGGCTAGTGGTTTTGGAAGCCAATTTTTTTCTCTCCTGCTTTCCAAGCCCAAAAGATGTCCTTTTCTGTAAAAATTGATGGGTATCCTAAATTGTTGGCATTAGGAGAAATTCTAATTATAAATCTATTCAAATTTTGCATAGCTTTCAAAGAGAAAAGGGTGTGGCAAAAATCTCTGTTTTCTGCCACAGCTTTCTCTCACTTTTGTATTTCCCATGTGCAATCTTCACACAAGGAGGTGTTTTAGCCATAATTTTGGGCCTGTGCATTTGACAGGAAGACTGGAGGGTCAGGTGAAATTTAAAGCACAGAGCCTTTGTCAGTGGGACCATGATCTTAGCTTATCTGTTATGAAATGCAGTTTGTCAATATGTATTCAAATATGGAACACACACACCCTTTGTCCCAACAACACTACTATTAGGTATTTATGGAGAATATAAAATACTTTAGGAATTTTTATAATGGCAAGAAATTGGGGACAAATTAATTTTGTAATAATATTTATTGACATTGAAAAATTTCCATAGATCTGTGTCAGATGTCAGTGACAGTTTACAAAAGATCATGTAGGGAATAGTATGAAAGTATGATTATGATCACACGTAAGTGTCACATCTCTATTCATATAGATGTATTAAAAAATACCCAGAAGAAAAGCTGGGCGTGGTGGCTCAGGCCTGTAATCCTAGCACTTTGGGAGGCCAAGGTGGGAAAATCATTTGAGGCCAGGAATTTGAGGCCAGCCTAAGCAAAAGTGAGATGTGTATCCCTACAAGAAATAGAAAAATTAACTGGTTGTGGTGACAGGTGCCTGTAAGTCTCAGCTACTTCAAAGATTGAGGAAGGAGGAGTTCTCAAGCACAGGAATTTGAGGTTCCAGTGAATTATCATGACGCCACTGCACTCCAGCCCAGGAGACAGACCAAAGCTTTGTTTCAAATAAAAACAAGCAAACAAACAAAACAACAACAAAAAATGAAAGAATACTGAATAAAATGTTAGTATAATTATTTTTAGATGGTGAGGCTTTGGGTGGATTTGATGCCCATTTGGAACTTTTGTGTATTTTTTATTTTAATTTTTGTAATAAACCTGTTACAACTTCAAAAGAAAAATGTTCCGAAGTATAGTTTACTGGTATTTACCCAAAGGGTCTTTCCTTTAAGAGTACATGCCCCAAAATGAAAACCCTTACCTGATGTCAAGGTTATCTAGATGTACAGGTAAGCAGGGAGAGAGTTCATGGGAACTGAATCCAGCCTTGTTTAAGGCCCTGTCTCTGTGGGATCGCCTGCTCTCTGGCCTGGAACTGGTCATTTTGTGCCTCGCTCAACCTGCCCTGGTGAGACCCGGGTGAAAGGAAGTAGCACCTCGGAGATCCCGGCTGGGGAAGGTGAGAGGTTGGAGAAGCTGCCACGTGCTTGGTGAAGAGTAGACCTCCTAGCGTCAAACAGAATACACTTTTAAAGGGATTTGTTGGACATGAGACTCTCACATAAATCCTGATGAGGGAGCTTGGAGAAGTGTGTCCAGGAGGAGGGGGCAGTGAACGTCGAGTCTGGTCTCAGCTTGCCCACTTGTCTTAGCTTTTCTCCGCATTTGTAAAACAGGGGGCTCACAAGCATTAAAGAGTGTATACACGTTTCTACCTAATACTCCTACATCTAACAGTAACAGGCGCCCCCAGCACTCAGCAACACTGATGTAGGGTCCAGAGACGTGGAGGAAGGAAATGAAGTACCTCTCTGCTGGGGCTGCAGATTGGCACGGGGTGGGTTTTGAGGAAGACGGCGGACAGACAACCCAGCATCAGAGTGGGGAGTCGCTGTGGATAAGGGTGCTGGGAAAAGCCTACTGAGATAAGGAGACAGAAAATGTGACTAGGAGACAGTTTTCCCGTAGAAATAGATTGTGAAACATTATTTCAAGCACATCTTTATCTAGCACTCAATTTGGATTCCCTGATCTGAGGAACAATTCACGTCATAAATTTACATTTTTAGTCTTGGGAGACCAATTCATTCATTCATCCATTTATCCATGATTTTTAAATAATGTCCTTTTTTTTGCAGTTTTTGGCCAGGGCCGGGTTTGAACCCACCACCGTTGGTATATGGGCCCTACTCACTGAGCCACAGGCGCCACCCCATGTTTTGTAGTTTTAAATGTACAGATTTTTCACCTCCTTAGTAAAATATATTCCTAAGTATTTTATTCTTTTCGATGCTATTATAAATGAGGTTGTTTTTTCTTAATTTCTCTTTTTCAGATAGTTCGTCATTAGTGTATAAAAAACACAATTGATTTTTATGTAGGAATTTTGTATATTGTAACATCATTTAATTTGTTCATTAGTTTCGTTTTTTTGTTGTTGTTTGTTTGTTTTTAGTTTTTGGCCAGGACTGGGTTGTTTGAACCCACCACCTTTGGTATATGGGGCCAGCTCTCCACTCCTTTGAGCCACAGGCATCACCCAAAACAATGTGCTTCTATTATGCCCCACGGTCTGCCTTAAGTGCTGGAGACAAAAAAAAAAAAAAAAAGAAGAAGAAAAGAAAAAGGCATGAGGTCTACTTTCAAATAGCTCAGAATCTAGTGGGAATGACAAACTGAAAATGATGTTTATAAACCATGTGATAAGCACAGTCAGAGAAATACATCTGGGAAACATGGACAGGGGTCCAGCGCTGGCTGGGGTGAGCGGGGGGTCAGGAAGGATTCTAGGAGCAGGAACTTCTGAGCTGAGCTAAACATTTGAGGATCAGGGTTCCCAAGATGTGAGGAGTAGGTGGGTGGGCGGGCATTTCTAGCAGAGGTGATGGCACCAGAAGGGCAGGGCAGTGAGACGTGGCATGGTGTGTTCCAGGGAAGAGCAGAGAGTTCCCTGTTGTGATGGAGGATGCAGTAGGCACAGCAATGGGGCCCAGAGAGGTGGCGGCGCAGGGAAGGAGGCACTGAAGGCCACAGTCCAGGGTCCGGCAGCCTCACTTTGGACCCACTTACTCTGCAGCTCTGGTGCTGCTGGTCCTATTCAAGAAAAACGAACTCAGCTCTTCAGGAGCCTCTGTTGCCAAGTGCCTAAATCCTTTATGCATCATCCAGACAAGTCTCACGGATGCTTCCTGGTTGGAATAAATCTTAGAATCACACAGTTGCTTTGTATTTAGGTAATAAACATGTGCAGATGCCAAGATGAAAAGTTTGTCCAGCTGATGTCCAATCAGTTGCCATGTGGGAGGAATTCTCCTTGGCCAAAAATCCTAGGGGGGAAAAAAAAAGCCCACAAAAAATCCACCTAAACACTCCTTTACTTCTGAAAGGGTTTATGCCTCCAGCAGCTGTTCTGTATCACAATCTACAAGTGGGAAAAGGGTGGGTTCTTTTTTTCTTTCTCCAAAAAATAATAAAGCAGCAATCTGTTTCTGTCGCAGAGTTATTTCCTGAGATGACAGCCCTGGAGAGCCCTGGCAGCTCCCACTTGTCAGTTTCCTCTCTGGGCAAAGGGCCTTTCCCCAGGGGACGTGCTGTTCATAGAGTCATAGCTTCAAGAACACAGCCCAGCACAGAGTGCACCAGATGTTGGGCCAGAGGTTTCTCCCCTTACTCTGTCAATTAGAAGAGAAAACATATTTCCACCGGACCCTTTTCCAAGTGTGCTGTTGTGAGGGGGAGGGTTGTCTGGCCGGCAGACCAAAACTCTCGTGTTTTTGAGCTGGGCTTCAAGATGTGGCTGCCAATTTCCAAAGTTCTTTCTCCTAGAAATATATAAGTAAAATAGGCATTCAGAGGGGGAAGGTCCTTTGCTGCTTGTGAAAGTCTAGGGGTAATTTATAGGGCCATGTGGTCACACCTTGCTCTGTGTAATTGTCTATAATTTCCTATTCCCTGCACCCAGCTACACTGATGACGTCCTCATTATTTTTTTTTCCATATTGCTGACCAACGACTCATCCCATTATATTACATGAGAGGCTGTCTTCTCCACTGCTTGAAGATAGAGACTGTGTCCTTCTCAGCTCTATCCTGAGTCTGATGGAAGCTAAGGGCCAGGAGGTTGGGATTCTTTACTTACCAGGGAGTCTCAAGTGCCCAGGACAGTGCCTGGCACATAGTAGGCACACAGTAATCATTTGTTAAATGAATAAACATGTTCCTAACAAAGGAAGCCTACTCCATGGTTGTCGGATAAATACAACATGTCCCTTATCAGCTTGCTTTCTTAGCAAGTTTGAGTTATCCTTGGTCAACTATGGTTTGAGAGGATGAGAAGACTGTGGTGGCGAGTGGCACAGTTGGTGCGGAGAGTCTGACGTTGCCTATTATTTACCAATCAGAAAATGACTCGGTTATTTTATGCACACAATCACTAATCTCTTACTGTGCCTGATTTATAAATTAAACTTGATCATAGGTATGTACGCGTAGAACAAAAACATAGCCTACACATGGTTTGATGCTATCCAAGGTTTCAGGCACCCACTGGAAGTCTTGGGATTCCCAGTAAATTTGGGCGGCTGCTATATTTGAAGTCTATGGGGATTTAGGAGATCCTTGGGACTCTCTGGGAGGAAATCAGAGGGTTGAACAGCTTGCATAAAGCAAAATCCCTTCCCTCTGTGGTAGAATTTCCAAAGGTATTAATTTCTAAAAAATATAAGTTGCCATGTAGGACCCTAGAGGAATGATCAACTTTTCTTTAGGCATCACCTTTTCTTTCTCTGTAAGAAAAGTTGATCACCCCTTGTGAACTGATCATGGTTAAGCTAGTTTTCATTATGAAATGATACATCTGGTTAACTGTTAAGTCTCACCCCTGAGTAGAACACAAACCTTGAAGTGGGTACATATTGTTTGATGGTGATTTCATGAGGGCTTTCAAACTTTATTTTTAAGATGAAAAATAAGGAATGTTTCCTTGGGAAGGGCCCATGGTGCTCACTGGGTCACCCTCACTAGTGTGTGGTCAGCGCAGGTCTACGCTAATCTCTGCCATGTGCATTTATTTGTATTTCATGCCCGGTGCCCAGCTCAGAGTCTGATCTACCTGCTCACTGTTCTCAGAAACAAACACAGGACAGGAGACTGTGATGTAGGTGCTGACAATGTCCCCCAGACTATAGGACTTGATCTTTTTCTACTATTCAGCTCTGCCACTGAGAAGCTTTTCTTGGGAGCTGTTTTACTGCAGTAGAGACCAATTCCTTTATGTACCTTAAGACCTCTTCGTATCATAATCTAACTTGCATTTGGTGTGAGACATAAAACCATGGGGAAATTGTATAAAAAACTAGAGACGGGGGCTTTGATGAACATAATGTATGCAAAATGCTTAGTTATTTGTTTAAAAAACAATGTTATTTTGATGGCATGTCTGCCTTTGGGAGAAAAGACATCATAAAAAGGCAAATTTTAGTTAAAAAACAAAGACCGTAGTTATGGAATATTGTGTCTTTACATCTCTCAGCCATCTGATATTAGTGGCTTTACAGTTGTAGCCCTTGGCAGTAGAGTTCTGTGCTGCTAAGCGCATGTGACTGCACCATTTAAATGCACGTCGTATGGAAGGAGGTCTGTCCAGCTGGCTGTCAAGCGGTATCAAGATGGTGAACCCACCCTGAAAATTAACAAAAGACAAACCTTAGTGCTCTTTAATTTTTTTGAAATGTGTCAATTGCTTTAAATGTTAATAAGAATGAAGGAGAAGGCCAAACACAAACTGGAGAGCAGTGAAAATGTCGCTTCCTAACAATAGGAATTTAGACCATGAGTGATATGCCCAGGAATGCAAGCTCCTAAATCATTCAAGAAAGACTTTTTTTTAGCCTATGGTACTAAATTTACGAAAGTGTGTAAATCAATGCACTGTAGAAAACATTTAGGTCAACAGAAATGTTCGCTATGTAATCATGACCAGCAGCTAGCTGGAAAATCTCTTCTTCTAGAACATTCCTCAAGCATTCTGATCTTTCATACTTTCAATGTAGATAATAGCTCTCTACAAGAGTTATTAAATAGCCCTTCTTTTTTTTTTTTTTTTTAAGATGAATAATGTTTACTCCCTTTTGCAAGTCTTCTCTCTGTTTATCTGCAACTTGGGGACTGGTTGAGTGTCTCTGCAGGTGAACTTTCTCCATCCTTATTTCTCCAATCCTTTCTATATTCCTGATCAAATAATTTAAGCCCCAGCTATGGAGTGTGCCTGCTATGTGCCAGGCCTGGTCAGGGGCGGAGAAGGGTGATACATGGATGGAAATTGTATTTAAAAATGCATATCACACAGGACCTGTCACTACCCAGAAATCCTGCACAAGCTGTCTCCTGCCCGTTTCCTTATGGCTGCTGTCCACAGCATGCAGACTCAACCTGTTGTCCAGCTTACCCTGTAGCCAGGGGGCTGGGTCTGCTCACTCTCGGCTGGGTCTGCTCACTCTGGGCTGGGGCTCAGCCACTTTATCTTTCTGAATTTCAGCTTCCTTCTTTGCCACCCTACAAAGTGAACTGGTTGGTTGGTTCCTAAGGAGACTTCTGGTTCTAGGAATTAGACCCTCGAGGGCTCTAGGCCGCATGTCCCGAGCAGCATTGGCTCAGCAAACACTTTCTCTCGCACAGGTGCTGAGAGCAGGATGAGCTACTTTGTGGATTCCGTGGTGAGCAGCCCCGTCCCGTACTCAGCAGCTCGTCCCCCAGCAGTGGTGAGTGACGGCCCGTCCCCCCCCCCCCATGCCCACCCAGCCCCCTCCTGGCCACTCCGGCATCCTGTAGCTAGGGGCCTGCACTCCAGGGCAGGAATCAGCTTTGAATCTTTTGCAGGAGCTCAATTGTGAGATGATCTATCATTGGATCAGCATATAAAGGAACACCCAAGGTTGGAGAATTTGCCAAGAAGAGCTTTTAGTACGTTTGTATTTCAGGGAATATGACCCAGACTGGACGAACAGTTAACCCCGCTGATTTCCCCTGTTTAGTTCAGGTGGTGAAGAGTTTTCACGTATCGATGCCCCTTAAGCCCATTCACGTCAGACTCTAACTCGCCTTTGGCCTCAGACATACAATCTCAGTGACGCAAGTTTTCTCATCATAATTTGAAAGTGCAAATGAAATGTGATGATAAATTTATTGGAGACTTTTATGAATCCTAGAATAAAGGTCGTAAACAGAATGTTAGCATAGGGCTAGATAAAGCTTTTTGTCCGTAGGTAAGGAGACCCTTGCCCATGCTATCTGCCGGTCAGTGGGCATGCTTTGATAAATTTCCTAACAGTTTACTGTGCAAGAGATCCTACAATGTTGTCATTGATTTATTCCAATATTAAATGACACTTCAGGTTGCCATTAGCTCTTCTTTCTCAGTTCTGCTATTATACAAAGACAGCCATCATAAATGTTGAATTTTCTTTTTACTCTCAAAATGGACAGATACGTTTATCATCACCAGCATTGTTACTAACTTTTCTCAACATTTATGGATCTAAATAAACAACCACCAACTAGAGCTCCCCCCAGCTTGTCTTGGTTCTGCCAAGGCTCTGTATAATTTTCAAGAATGGAAGTCTTAAGGGAACCATGACCTCTCACGATAATTGTATATTAAACGATATGAATGGTTTGAAATTCTTTTCTATAGCGTTAAAAATAATTTCTTAGCAGTTATTCCGTGTTCAAAGGAAAAGACACTTTTTTTTTGTTTTGTTTTAGAGACAGAGTCTCACTTTATTGGCTTCAGTAGAGTACCGTGGAGTCATAGCTCACAGCAACCTCCAGCTTTCTAGGTGATTTTCTTGCCTCAGCCTCCTGAGTAGCTGGGACTACAGGCGCCCGCCACACACCCAACTATTTTTTTGTTGTTGTTGCAGTTTGGTCAGGGCAGGGCTTAAACCTGCCACCCTGGGTATATGGGGCCGGTGCCCTACCCACTGAGCCACAGATGCCGCCCGAAAAGACACATTTTTAGGACAATTAACACTTTTCTCCTTCACTGGGTCTTTATACTATGTTTTTCTTTTTGTAAAATGGCTTCTGTTTTTATGTGAGCACCACTCACTACTATTCTATAGAATTTGGATCTGAAAGTATGTTTTCATTCCTTACTTCCCCCTCCACAAGCACATACAACACATAAGTTCAGGCACGGAGTCACACGTTTGCTTAGTGAGCATTGCGAAGGGACTTCCAGTTTGAGGTCACACATAGGGCTGGGGCAGTCGCCAGAGAAGCTTTCCTCCTGCTCCTCACATAGAGGTTAACATCGGAAATCAACAGAAATTACACTCCATTTTTCTTAAAGATACTGTAGAAACTTTTTAAACAGGGAACCAGTTCACTGTCCCTCAGACTGTTGGAGGGCTGGACTATAGTTAAAAAAAACCAACTATGAACAAATTCCTATGCACACTGCACATATCTTATTTTGAAGTAAAAAAACAAAATGGGAACAAATACAATCACATCACCTCATGTGGCCTGCGGGGCATAGCTTGAGGACCCCTGCTGTAGAGATTTATGAAAACAAATAATGATACTGTGATTTTAGGGCCAAATATGTCATTGATTTGGAAAAGATTTAAAAGCCAGCCCGTGTTAATTCTCTCTACCAGTATTATAATCAAACTAAACCAGACTAGCATCTTGGCTAAGAAAGGAATACCACCGCACAAATATGTACTTATTTTAGACAATGAAATTTAAAAATGCTATAAACATTTTAGACAATGAAATTAAAAAATGCTATACACAAGTTGCAAGTAGAGTAAAAATCCTAAAAACGAATCACTCTACGTATTTTTAACTAAAGACCCCTCCTCCCAATCGAACACAGTGGATATTTTTAGATGATATGTTTTGAAGGTTTCCATCGATTTTACAACAAAGAACCTACCTAAACCCACCCCTGACAGTCATATCTGAATAACGTTATCTGCATGTGAGATCTTTTTTACCACAAATTTCAAAGTTGCTTGAATAAAAGCAGAAGGTTGCATAAGACAGCCACTAAATTATTGTTCTAACACTTTCCCTTATAACTTCTTTGAAGCCTCAGTTTCTCCATCACTGAAATGAGACAAATTCTTGGAACCACAGAACAAGCAAAGAAGTCCTTTAATTTCTTAGCATACTCTCTTTCTCTGTTCAACAAAAATAAGTAAGTAAATAACCTTTATGAGTACAAGCTCAAGTTCAATAAACCAGCTCGAACAGATAACCTCCAACTTTAGGCTGAGCTGTAATAAACAGAGAATCTGTAAATTGGCCTACAAAATAACCCTTAGGGCATTGGCACCAGACATGGTAGCAAGCAAACCTAACTCAGCCCCAGTCCAAGATTCCTGCAGGAGGCCAACTTCATTAGCTCCCCTGACAAGACGGTCACAGCCCGAGGACCTTGATCACAGCCCCAGGACCTCTCACGTCTTCTGGAGCTCAGCCTCTGGTGTTTAATCCAATAATCCAGGTCCTCCAGCCTGGTACTCTACCCTCTAATTTGGTTAGTCTGAGCAACCAAGAAAAGAAACTCCATCCCAGACACAGTAATTTTGAGAGTGAAAGGAAAACCATGAGGCCAGTGGGGTTTTCAGCAGGAAGAGATTTTTGCCCCCCAAGGGGATATTTGGCAATGTTTGAAGGCAGGTTTTGTTGTCAAAACTTGAGGAGCGCTGCAGGTATCAGAGGGCAGAGGCTGGGGTGTAATTAAACCCACCAAGGTACACAGGGCAGTCTTCCAGGACAGACTGTTAACTGGCTCCAAATACCAGGAGTGCCAAGATTGAGGAGCTGTGGCTGGAGTCCAGATCAAGGTGAAGGCAGGTGGCACTGTGCCTGCAGGGCGTCTAGGGACTTAAAGAGAGAAGAATGTGAGGCTGTGTCCTGCCCCAAGGGGCTCTATTTGGTGTACTGGGTTAGCTGGCCAGTAAACAATCACCCAAAACAGGGTAGGAATGTTTCCTAAGGCCTGAAGCCCGGGGGAGTCTCAGGGGTCTTACATCAGAGACTGTGTTAGCTTTATTTGGTCGTTGACTATACTAGAAGAATTCTTGAAAATAATCACAGCCACAG
Source organism: Loris lydekkerianus (assembly GCA_963574355.1). Taxonomy (NCBI): domain Eukaryota; kingdom Metazoa; phylum Chordata; class Mammalia; order Primates; family Lorisidae; genus Loris; species Loris lydekkerianus. The sequence goes on from CAUYPK010127334.1 coordinate 12,925, forward strand.
TTGTCAGGGTCCACGCCACCGTCACAAGTTCTCCCACAGGCTGGGTTTATCGAAAGCAAGACACATGTTTTCCTACTTGTCAGGCAGCCCCTCGGGAGACCGTAATGAATGAAGTGATGTCACAGCTGGGGAGGTAGAGGAACAACAGTTTTGGAAGTTGTCTGGCCATTGTGTGGGAGCAGTGACCTTTCCAGGTACTTATCTGGGCTGGGTGTCCGGGCCCTTTCATCCCGGGGGAGGAAGTGCTCCTTCCTGTTGTGCTGCCCGCAGCCTCAGCCCACCGCCAGCCCTGGAAGTCCCTCCAAAGCTGGTCCTTTTGTCCTGTTGTGCGTCATTCTCTCCTCCCCGCCCCAGTGCTGGCCGAGCAGAGGGAGGCGGGAATGAGGGGGCTGGGTGCTCTCGCTGCAACTGCCCAGGGCCTAGGCCTTGACTGTCTCACGGGCACGGGGATCTGTGCAGGGGACCCTCGGGGGTCAGCAATGCCCAGGCCATGGGGACTTCAGGAAGCAGCGTGGGCTGTTCAGAGCACAGCATCGCCCACGCACCTCCTCTCAGCTTCAGACTTTGGGGGAATGTAGTGATGGGGGGGCAGCGTGGCCACCTAGAGTGCTAGATCACACAGACATGCCGCACGGCTGCCCAGGAGGTGAGATGAATATTCCAAAGTGCAGAATTTCCTTATAGTTAGGCTCAGGGTTTAGAAGACATCCCTAAAAGTTTGAGGGTGGAGTGACTGCACTTATAACTCACCACTTTTTCATTTCCTTTAGATCCAAAGTGCTTCTCTTAGGAATATGGGGTCTATATTTGGGGGATGAAAACGGGGGTTCAGAAACTGCCCAACCAAAGACTTTTTTTCAATTTATGAATTCAAGATATGAAAAGCTTTAGAGTTGTGTTAGTGGGATCCCATTTATGAGACACATAATTGCTTTTGCTGTACAGAATATAAAATGACGTGAAGCCAGGGCTACAGCAAACATCTGACCCCTGAATGACAAGAGCAAGGGAAATGTCATGCTGGCCATCCTGGGAGGCCACAGGGAGGTGTCTGTCCGTGGCGCTGGCCTCCATTCTTCTGGGCGGCTCCAGTGGGCCTTGGTGGCTGCTGAGTTGGCTGAATCTCTGGTTGTTTCCAGCCAGGGGGAGGAGCGGGCTGTAAGGCTTCCTTAAATGCAAACTGCGGCCCTCAACTCATTTCCCTTCCAAAGAGATCTTTTGTGCATTCTCTCTCTCCCCTCCAGGATTAACTGATTGATTGATAGATTATGCACAGAATTCTATTTCTATTTGGGGGCTCTAGAGAAGCAGGGGGACCCAGCTTACTCTGTCTCCTTCACACCCCATGTTGGATGGCCCCTGTGGTCCTGGGCCAGGCAGCTGTGCTATGATTTTCAGCCAACTGTAGTGGAGGACATGGGCTTCAGAGTGAGAAAGACTTGGGTTAAATTCCATCTGTTACTCCTTGGCCACATGACGGTGGGTAAATTACTTAACCTCTCTGAACCACAAGGTCCTCATCGATGAAACAGGCAGAGTGCAGCTTGCTGTGAAGGTCATGGTGACGGTTACAGGAGAAAATGCTTGTCATGCACTTCCACAAACATGCCTCCGTTAATTCCTTTCCCCTTTTGAGCCACCATCTTGCCTCTTTTAATTCTAGACTTTTGATTGTGCTAGGTGGGTATGTGGGTGGAGAAGTGGAGATGACTTCCACATCTTGTCCATGCAAGGATGTGGCCCGAACAAGATGGGGCTTCTGGGGTGAAGATGGAGACATCCCCATTGGGAAACCTTCTTGCTTCACCATGCTGCATGAGAAATAGCTCCCTTGCCACCAGATCAAAGTTCTCTGTCCTGGGTTGGTGGTTCACAACCCCCTTGTGTAAACAGACCTGCTCCCCTTATCTTGAGTAATTGCAGTTTAATTGGGCCTCCTTGGGAAGGCTCCCTCCTCACCATGGCCCTGGCTGTTGATTCTCTTCACCTGCGTGGAGGCCTCGGGTTCCCACCCATGGATGTGTTCACAGAGGAGTCACTGGGCTGCCCCTGAACTTCTTGAACAGCGACTGTGGTCACTTGCATGAAGCTCAGTGCAGTTTCCTTCTCTCTGGAACACCTGGAGAGCCTTAGACAAGGTATTGGGATTAGAAAAGTGGGAATATACAAAAAGAAAATTTAGAATCTAAGTGGAAACTAGAAATGGATTTTTCTTCTTGTTTTTGGGATGGGGTTGGCTTTACCCCGGGAAAGATTGCTGGAAAAAATGCAATGTTTTTCATTGCATTTTATTTATAAATTATTTATACTTACAACTCTCAATGGTTGTCGTAGAAATGTAAGGAGAAAAATCCAATAATGTATATTTTCTCCAGCACCTTAGAAAGTGGAGCTTCTCTAAGCTACTAGGTTCAATCAGCACAAACTAGAGAATTTCAGAGTCAATCCACAACTTAAAAACCATCTCAGGCTGGGTGGCACACACCTGTAATCCTAGAGCTTTAGGGGGCTGAGGCAGGAGGATCATTTGAAGCTAGGAGTTTGCGACCAGTCAGAGTAAGAATGAAGCCCTATCTCTACATAGAATAGAAATATTCTATTTGCTGGGTGTGGTGGTGCCTACCTGTAGACCCATTTACACAGGAGGCTGGTGGAGGCAGATCAGAGTTTGAGGTTGCGGTGAGGTATGATGATGCCACAGCACTTCAGCCAGGGTGACAGAGATCCTGTCTCAGAAAACCCCTCAAAACAAAAAGCTCCCCCCAAACTAACACCCCCCCCCCCAATCTCTCAATATCAAGTATGCAAAGCTGACAAAGGATGGAATGTGGTCCCAATGCCCTGACTCCTGGCTGAGATTTATGTCTTAGTCTGTGTGTGTAGCTATAGCAAAACATGAGAGTGAGCAATTTATCAAAAGCAGAAACTTACTGCTCACAGCTCTGGAGGCTGCGAAGTCCCAGACCAAGGGCTCAGCAGGGCCAGTGTCTGCAGTGGGGCCGTCTCTGCTTCCAGGCTTGTACCTGTTTCTGGGTCCTCACGCAGCAGGGGGTGGTGGTGGAAGGGGCTGGACCCACTCCCTCCAGCTCTTCTGGTGGGTACCATCTCATCCACAAGGGTTTTGCCCTCATCCCAAAGGCCCCCTCTTTAAATACTATCACATTGGTTATTAAATTTCCACATAGGAATTTAGAGGAACACATTCTGATCATAGCAGCTCCTTCCTATCAGATTTATATTATTTTTTCTTTTTTAAAATATTTTTTGTGATATAAAAAGAAACTCAGGTTTTCATTCCTATGTTCATATGCCATGTTTATGACAAATTTGTCTTCCCTGATTTAGGAAAAATATCAAAATTTGCTTTAGTAGACTGGTGAGCAAATTGCAATTGCTGGATGGTCTTTTGGCCGTGGCAAGTTCTACCACCCATGTCCTGTTACAAGGCTCTTGACCACCTTCTGTCTCCACACCATGGGACGGCTGAAGCATCCTGTGGTGCCCCTGGGAGTCTTAAGGCTTTGTGCTAGGAGGGGCAACCCCAGAGTCTGCAGAGCTAGAAGCTGGCAAATGACACACATCTCACCTGAGACCGCTGAGCACGAGGACCACATGCAGGCCCGGGACAATTCTGCCCTCTCCCTGTGCCTGAGACATGTTGAACTCGGGCTATGAGTGGAGGCCATCGTGCCCCCAGGCTGGTTTGAGGCTGTACAGTGTTGGGGTTCACTGCATCACCCCAACACCACCCCAGGTGGTCTTTATTGAAGCAATAAGAACACAAGTAGATGTCCCCCGCTACACCCTCCTTGGGGCTTCAGATGGTTTCTCTCTCAGAAACCTGCCGCGTGTCAGCCCTGCACTTTCACCAAGGCCCAAGCCCATCACTCTATTGTTTTTAAAAGAATTTCCTGGCCTTGAGTCTAAAATTAAGTTGCCCTTTGAGAGTTTCCTATTTTGTCTGTTCCTGCCTCTCCTGGACGCTGCGCCCCCCTACCCCACCTCCTTGATAGGCGCCCTCTATAAAGAGCTGGGAGAATTTCTGCTCCTTCCCTCTGCCTCTGAAGGGAGCAGGACAGACGTGCTCAGGAGCTGCCCCTTCCCCCACCCTGTTTCCTTCTGAGAACAAATTCAGCCGCCTGAGCTTCCCCTTAGCACTGCCAGGCAGCTCATCCCTATCGTGACAGACAGTCCTTGCGAGGCAGGGCTGGCTCACCAGGCATCTTCCTAGGACAAGGAGCCCACATTTGACTAGGCAGGGTCTGGGGTGGTGTCAGCCCATGTCTCCGGGCAATTATGTGCCACGAAGTGAGGGGCTTTGAGCTGAGAAATGGCCAGTGTATTTTGTACCCTCTGACTGAGCCCCTGCAAGGTGAGAGCCTCTGTGACGTCCTGAGCTCCACTTTTCTCTACTGGAAACAGGAAACATGGGGAATGTGGGGGCCCAGTCGTGAGGGAGGGTGGCTTCAGGGAAGAATGAAGACAAACAATGTAAGGCTCTACTAAATGTTTAGGGGACGCTGAAAGTGGTGAACCTGCACAATGACTCTGACAGCTTTGGGCTCTGCAGGCATCCCCATTTGGGTGCTTGAGTGTTAGAGCAGCGGTTCTCAACCTGTGGGTCACAACCCAGAGGAACTGTATTAAAAGGTTGTGGCATTAGGAAGGTTGAGAACCACAGTGTTAGATGAAGGCCGTCAGCCACAAGGTGGAGAAAAAACACAAATGGATCAGCTGGGAGGAGACAGAGTGGCAAGGAACTTGGAGGTCACAGAGACCAGCCTCGTTGGGAAGCAACAGCCCAGGATAGACAGCAAAGGGACAGGGCACAGGTCACACAGCCCCTGAAAGGGAGAGCAGGACTTGGATCAGGCCCCCGGATTGCTGGTCCCCGTCTTTCTGCCAGAGCATGGTGGTACTGCTAGGAAGGAACACACAGCTGTCCCCATGGATGGCACCTGAAGGTGTCCATCTACCCAGTGTTGACTCCGCTTTGCCTCTGGTTTAAGGCTTTTTTAAAAAGCAGCATCATCTAGCAGTATTATTGTATCTTTAGGCTAAACCCTGGGATTCTGATATCAACCAAAGAAAAGACCAGTTTGCTGGCACAGAGCGTACTCACTGATGGCACACAGATTAGCAATGAGGGGTTAATGAGCAGCCCCAGGACCCCAAGGCTGCTTAGCTAACGGCAGGAACTGGAGGGACAGGTCATGGCTGCTCGCACGGGTGCACAGACCCCACGTGTTTGTGGTTTGCTGTTGTAGAAGTGTCCTCTAGTTTCTCTTTTCCTGTTTTGTGGGAATTTGGGGGCCAGAGAGGAGGACGCTGAGCAAAGGAGAGGCTAGGAGGAGGGGAGATGGGCCGAGGGAGGGGGAAGGGGAAGTGGGCTGGGCAGGTGCCAGTGCCCGGCTCTGCAGCGCTGAGAAGTGGGCAGGGAGAGATCCCAACCCACGAGCCCACAAACCCTTCGGAGTAGGAAAAAGGGTGAAGTGTCAGCAGCCGTGGAGGAGGTGGCTGCCAGGTGCTCCTCTTGGAGCAGAGCAGGACTGAGGGTCTGCCTGCTGTCCCAGCAGTCCCCAAACTTGACCAGCTTTGTTTCCTGGGTGTCCAGGGATCAGGTCGACAGGACAGTTAGGGGCTGGGCTCGTGTCCTCTGGCTGTCTTTCTCTGAGAGGCCAGGTAGGGCCGTGCCATTGCCTCAGGGACTCATCACTGTGTCCCCACATGGGTGACAAAACAGGCCAGAGACCTGTGTTTTCCTGAGGTGCCTGGGGGCCACCCTTGCATGCCTGCCACCTTTCCTAGGAGCCACTTGCTCTGCTCCGGCTTCCGGACCCTGCAGGCTTTCCTGTTCTTCCTCCAAGGCCTCCGATCGGCTCTTCCTTGCTGCCCCTCCTCCTTTCTTCCACCTCCTTTCTCCTCCTGACTGTTGGCAAGTTTAGAGACCCATTTTGGACCTCTTTCATTTTCATTTTAACTGCCTTTTTATGTGAATCTTCAGTCTCACTAGATTCTTTATGCTCCCAGAGGTCACTGGCTCTCTCCTCTCCCGTCCCATTCTGCCTCCACCTTGGGGCCCCTGCCCGGGTGCTGTGCCGTCTCTCCAGCTAAACGCAGCCCCAAGGGACATTCTCTTCCACCCTTCCTATTTATGCAACCTGGATGCATCGTTTTTTGCTGTTAAGAAGCGAGCTATCTAAGTGCTATCCTGGCTTTCCCCTGCTCCTCCATCTGTCTCCTGTACCCGATCAGTCCTAAAATCACATCGCTCCTTCCTTTGCAACACACCTTGTGTTTCTAGTCTCCTCTTCACCTCTCTGTTCACAGCACTAATTCAACTCTCTGTTCATCACTGAAGTACAGTGAGGTGATGGCGCGCTTGTGGGGTGCCCCCAAACTCAGTTATTAAGCTGAATAATATCTTCACGTAATGCTCTTTGAAAAATCAGAATTAATGCAAAAGTCGTTATGGAAAAATAATTAAATTTTTAAAGTCAGGCTTGGTATTACCGATTTTTCCTTTTGCCTGCACTTCAATTTGGCTCAGCCAAACTCTGCTGCTGACCATGCCCCTCCTCACATTCTGTCCCCGCCTGGTTCTTGTGCCCTTGTACCATCAAATGAGCTTTTATAGAACACAGTGGTTGACCTTGTCATGTTTCTCTAATGCAGCCTCCAGCAGCCTTTTTCTGAGGCCAAATTCCTGCGTGGCTTCCATGGCCGCATTCTCCAGCTTGAATTCTCACTCCTGGCTCCCCATTCCCGGCATCCTCCATGCCCCAGGCCACGTCCTTCCCTCAGGCTTGTCAACACCAAACAACACAGTCTCCATGTCTCTATAACACCTCCCTGCACTTTCTTACCGCCCATAGCACCATTGTCAAGGTTCTTTGTCACCTTTGGGTGTGTCAGCTACCTCCTCTTCTTCTGTTCTCTTGGCTCCTCATTGAATGTTTTAGGTCAGCTCTTCCTCAACCTTATAGGTATTACCTTAGTCCATGTCCTCCAGGAAGCCTTCCCTGCCCCCTGCACATAGGGACTTGATCCTGTCACATCCCCTAGCTGTATTTTCCTGGGTTATTATCTGTGTGCTTCCAAGGTCAGGGTCTATTTCTTGCTCACACTGTGTTCTTAACATCAGTGCCATCCTCAGCAGAGACTCAGTGCACCAGGCATATTAGTTCCATGAACACATGTTGCCGAAACTCATCAAGACCCGTCATGGACAGTAACCCCCATCTGAGCCACCTGTATGCAGCCATGTAAGCTGCATGTTGTACATGGAGCAGAAAAGAAAGACTGAAATCAAGCAGATCTGGTTTAGAATTGTCTCCATTTTTTTTTAATATTTAAAATTTTTTAAGTCTCCATTTCTTCTTCTTTTTTTTTTTTTTATTTTGCCATTTTCGGGCGAGGCCTAGTTTGAACCCACCACCTCCAATATCTGGGGTGGGTGCCCTACGCCTTGAACTACAGGCGATACCCCCCATTGTTTTATTAGCTGGTGGCCTTTCGAAATTTACTTGCCCTCTTAAAGCCTTGGTTTATTTTTCTGTAAAATGGAGATGAAAATTTTGCAAGATTACAGTGAGGATTAAAAGTGATTGTCTCTGTATAATGCTTGGCTACCAGCAGGCACTGAGCTGGGATGTGATGTAAGTTAGTTCCCGTCAATAATCACCTGCAGGATGGATGGCTGAAGACGGGTCCTAGTACAGGCTCCTTGAAACTGCGGCAGAGATTGGGAGAGTTGCTTATATCCCATTGATTCCACTCCATTTGGGAAGGGAAGGTGCTGATGATGAGGCTCAACGGGAAGGAGCTGTTTTGGGTGGTGACTTTTTCAAGCAATGAGGTGGGGTTAGGCTGCCCAGACCTCTGACCTGCTAACACTGGCTTCTTCTTAACTGAGACAGTTTCATAATGAATTGGAGCTGGAGATGTGGTTCTCTCAGTAAAATATCATTTTCATACTCTAAGAAATAGTTATTAAGTCAGTTCATGAAATGTCTAACAAACAGGTGTCTAAGGTAACAAAACCATGCAGGTTTTTTTTAGGGCATCGAATAGCAAAGATGCTTGTGGTTTATGGTAGATTTGGGGTATTAGTGCCTTCTCATTCTTAAAAATAGGGTTCTCTGGCTCATTGAGAACCGCTACAGAGGAACTATGTCTTAAAAACATGCAGAGGGTTTCATTTATAAAACAAACAAAAAGAAATTTCCTTGTTGACAAAAGGCCTGGTTGGGGGCAGGAGTGACTCCATAAAAAAAAATAGTCAAATCAAGCTGATACCGTACACGGTTGTTGTGCAAAGGCTGTGAGTGGACCCACTGTGCAGCTACCTCATTACTTTACACCGTACCCACTAACAGGCCAAGGCCTCCTTGTTCTGCTCTGTTCATGGCACCCAGATCATTTTTCTTCAGCACCTCTTTGCATACTATACCTTGCCTTCCAGGAGCCTTTCTTTAGCAGAGAAAAGCTAACCCTCTAAATAGGAATCTAGGGTTCAGTGCCTGTGGCTCAAACGGCTTAAGCGCCAGCCACATACACCTGAGCTGGTGAGTTCGAATCTAGCCCAGGCCTGCCAAACAACAATGACGGCCACAACCAAAAAATAGCCAGGCGTTGTGATGGGCGCCTGTGGTCACAGCTACTTGGGAGGCCGAGGTAAAAGAATCGCTTAAGCCCAGGAGTTGGAGGTTGCTGTGAGAGGTGATGCCACGGTACTCTATCCAGGGTGACAGCTTGAGGCTCTATCTCAAACAAACAAACAAAAAAAAAAATAGGAATCTAGGTTCTTAGGTTCCTACCCTCTTAGAAGGACCCGTAACAAACTACCCACTTCCAACTTACATGAACCCTATTTATCTCTTACAACCATCTTACAAGGATCTATCACTTTCTGCAAACCACACACAGTCTACACCTCCCCCCCCCAAGACAGCTGCGGATAACATAGAGTTCTCCTGCATGTGATTTAGAACCAAATTCTCCTTGTTCAAGACCCTATTCTTACACCTCTGACACCGAATGCTGAATTTTGGGACAGGTGCCGAGGGAATATGAATAGACAGGAATAGACATCACAAGTGCACAGCTGGGCTTCACAGTCTAGCAAAGGTATTTTAAACTGGTTCACTTTCAAAGTATTGTTGAAGACCTGCTTATTGTTGGGGACTCAGAAGAACTGCTTAATGTAGTTGCTTCAGGAGTTTCCAGTACTAAATAAAATGTCAGCAGGATGATTTGAAGCCAGAACCGAGGAAACATCTTCTGACTGTAACTCCATTGTGTGTTCTTGCTAACAAGAAGAAAATCTCTCAGCCCTAAACACGTGGAAGTGGCAAATCTCCCATCACTTGGTTTATGTTTCTGATCAAGGCCTCCTGGCTGTCACAGGCTGAGGATGTCAGTGCTGTACACCAGGTCATGCATCTCAATGCTGTCTGAAGAGTGTCACCTCTTAACACCCTGTACACCAGCTCATGCGTCTCAATGCTGTCCCAAGAGTGTCACCTCTTAACACAGCTAGAAAATGAGCATCCCCCAAGTAAATTTCATCCAGCCCTAGTTTGGATGATTTTACAAATGTCATAGAAAACAAGTCCAAATCAGTGAGGTTTTGCACCATGCATAGCACCTTCCTCTACATTTTTGGTTCAATTGTCATTTTTTTCTCAGTGCCAATATACTGTCTTTTGTTATTTTTACTGAAATTAAGTTAAATTGCAAAATGGGAAAGGAGCAGATAGTGAGCAGTGGACTCCAGTGCAGAGATGCCGAGCTGTGTCGTATGCTCAGCAGGGGAGAGGACGGAAAAGGCTTCCAGTGAGAGCAGCGGTTCTCAACCTGTGGGTCGCGACCCCTTTGGGGAGTTGAATGACCCTTTCACAGGGGTCGCCTAAGACCATCCTGCATATCAGATATTTACATTACGACTCATAACAGTAGCAAAATTACAGTTATGAAGTAGCAATGAAATAATTTTATGGTTATGGGGTCCCCACAACATGAGGAACTGTATTCAAGGGTTGCAGCATTAGGAAGGTTGAGAACCACTGACTTAGAGGATCTTCTTGGGGCCCAGTAAGATCCTCTCCAGGGCTGAGAATACCATCGTGGGGGTGCACTTGTTAGTACCTTAACATCAGTAAATTTAATCACATGGAATTCTCAGTTTGGCTGGGGTTTTGTGTAGACTCTAAAAGAAGACAGCAGCAATAAGAAAGAAAACAGACAGTTGAAGATGGGTCATGGTAGACGCCTATTCTCAAGAAATCTTTCCAGGAATCTGATGCCTTTCCTTTTGCGTTTTAATTTGTAACTGACTTACTCTATTCCAGGAATGTTTAGGGTCTCATATTGAGACAGTAACTATGTTATATTAAGGACCAGGTTTCACATATACTATTTTAAAACACATTTCATACTTCATTTTGCTTTATATATAATTTTCTCATACATATTATTTTATTCCATCCTTCTACTTTGTGAGGTAAGTATTTTTATTCACACACTTTTTCCTCCAAGATGAATGGGGTCTTGCTATGTTGTCCAGGCTGGCCTTCAACTCCTATCACTTCCCATCCTATTGCTTCAGCCTCCCACAGAGTTGGGACTACAGGTGTTCACCTTTGCTCCAAGCTTCTAGAATTACCATTTTGCAATTGAGTGAACTGAGGTTTATACCCAGGCCCATTTGTAAGCGGTAGAGCCAAGATTTAAATCTATGCATACTTGGCTTGAAAGAAGAAGGTTTTAAATACTGCAAAACATGATCTTTACATAGCACATCTGTCTTCCTGAGCAAGTACTGGGGGGATGGTATACTTTATGTACTTCATAAAACTAGTAAGCACAACTCCCCACATATTGGGAGGAACAGACAATTCTTCTCTAGCAACCAATGTCATTAAAACCTACACACACCGATTAACTGAAAAATAAAGTGAATTTTATTGTGTTGGTCCACTTTTTGGTTTTCTTTTGGTATTTATAACCTACTAGTTCTATGTTATTGGAATAAATTTTATAAGAATAACCTTTGATGGTGTTTTTGAGGAGTGAGGTACCATTTTTTTAAAAGCCAGGATTGTATAAATTTAAGATGATCAATATTCTTCCCTGCTGTTAACCACGGGTCAGAAAGGGTAGTCTTGAAATACTTGAAGAAATAGATGAAGATAAAGGCATACGTAGTAGCCCACATTGGAAAGCCTTCTCGTTTCTGTGTCTTGTCTTTTTTTCTTTTGTTGGGTGGCAATGGTGGGGCAGCGCGGAGCCAGTGGTTCTGTTTTGTTATCACCTATTGAATCACTGGCATAATTCCTATTTACATGCAGCTGCATACTATGAAATCATAGCTCCATTGAGGCAAAACTATAGAGATTTTCCTCCTAACATATTTGCTTTGACTTCCCTGATCATAGAGGCTGGGTCCTAGCAACACATATGAAGATCCTCAAATGACCTGTGGCTTCCTGTCCAGTTATCACCAGCAGAGACCTTGCTACCCATTCTGGGATGAGATGCCCACTCAGGAAGTTCCTACCGGTCTGGAACACTGCGGCTCAGGTAGGAACACAAGTAACAGCTTCAGCTGGGAACAGCAACAGACGTAGTTGAAGGACAGTGGGAATCCGAGGAGGGTTGCGTGCTTAGAAACAACAGCCCCCGAGGCTTGGGTAGGCTCGGATACTGTTGCTTTCCAGTGGAAATTCCCAGCGCTCCACAATAACGTTGGGTTACTTTCACAGGAAGACTAAACTCTAGGAATGGGGTCGAGAAAGGTTGTTTTAGAGCTCTGTTTTGCAAAGAGTCCTGCCCACTGGGTATTTCCTGACAGCCGCCTACTTTGGCTGTTAACAAAGAGCCTACAAGTTTTGCAACCATGTAGTATGAACTGGGTAAGACAGAGAGGTGCCAATTGCAGCCGCCTTACGGGACATAATGGTTTTCACTCGGCACCTCTTTGCAGTATTTCTCTGCCCACCTGGGTCTGGCTTCTTTCTCCTCCGTCCCTCTGTCCCTAGCCCTCCCATTAGAGCCCTCCTCTCCCTCTGTCCCTGACTTCTGGTCACAGTGCTGCCCTCTGGTGAACAGGGCCTGGCTCTTCCAGAGAGCTCCTGACCCACCTGCCCAAGAGACCCGTCCAAAGTCCTTACCTCCATCTGCTTGTAGGCGTTGCTCTGTTCTTACAAACTTCATTCGTCTTCATTTACAGCTTGTGGGGGGGGGGGGGTTGTGTTTGTTTGTTTAATAATACAAAATGTTAAATTTGAACTTTGGGATTCTGAAATGATTGCTTGAATAGGATTCAATTCAAATTGGGCTATTAAGTTTAATTTTCCATAAGACCATGTTATGGTAATATATCTGAATACCAAAAAGCCAGTCAAAAAAAATCTGTGTTTTCCCCTGGGATGAATTGTTAGCATAAGAAATGGCATTACTCTCATATGTCGGAAAAATGTAATCCTGAGGAATTTACATGGAGGGAGGAATATGGGGGAGGGGGCTGTGGCCTGGAAACTAACTTGAAGGCAACGTTGTTGTTCAGTGTCCTTTTACCCTACACAGTCCTTTAGTAAACTGCTTTTATAAAAGTGAAGAAGTAAATAAATGTTTGCTTTTTTTGGTCCATTCTTTATTGTTTATTAGCAATAAATGGAGAGGCATGGGGCAAGCTGCCACAATGCCCGGTAGATGGGTGTGGAAGGTGGGGAGTCGCCTTTTCGTCACCCAGTTCCTCTCCAATGCAGAATGAAATAAATCCTGTGTTCCAGATTCTCTTGACTCAACAGCCAAGAGGTCTTAGAGGTATTCTTTGTCACCACCCTAGATTACAGGCATACCATTTATGCTGTCACATTCTTGGGTCTCAGTTCCTCCAAACACGAATACAAATGTTTCAACTATCTACTCATTTCACAAGGAGGCTGGGAGGACTTTGCACCTGTTCACTGTTTAGAATTAAGGACTTCAAATCTGAGGACATGAAAAAGCAATCCTTTAAAATGCCAAACAAAACAGATTTTATTTGTATGAGCCAAAGGTCAAAATGCTTCTGTCTATATTTATATAATTCTTGAAGCTCATTAATGCCATGAGGCTTAAGATTCACATCTCCCAGCACAACTGGTGTTAAAGCTGCTTTGCCCTAAAATTTGCAGCTCTGGGTGGTGCTTCTGTCTGTCACAAGCAACATCTTATTCATAGCTGAGGGCATCTCCACACTCACTCATCAGCCTCAAAATCAGAGGCTTCTTCATGGCCAAGAGACACAGCCCTTCTCTTTCTTAATTGAAAAGTACATAAACTCCCAAGTGGAGGTGATTTTTTGTTCTTCTCTTTGTCAACATTCTTGAAGGTAAAAATGATTTGTCTGTCTGTTTGTTTGTTTTTTAATTTTTAGAGATAGAGTCTAACTTTGTCGCCCTTGGTAGAGTGCTGTGGCGTCACAGCTCACAGCAACCTCCAGCTCTTGGGCTTAGGTGATTCTCTTGCCTCAGCCTCTCGAGTAGCTGAGAGTACAGGCGCCCACCACAACACCCAGCTCTTTTCTTGTTGCAGTTTGGCTGGGGTGGCTCCCTGCTCACTGAGACACAAAATGTTTTTATTTGGAGGCCAGTGAGATGTTGTCTGTGGAGCGGACGAAGAACCCCTTCGGATGAAACTGCTTTACAATGCAAGGACTTACGGCACCATAATACAGTCTTCTTCCCACAGTCTACTTTGTAATTGCAGGAAGGTCATGTCACCCAGACTTGCGGCTTAGGGGTGGGATGAGAAGACCTGGGCATATAATAACCATTCCTAGAATGGCCTGGGTTGCTATCTGTTCTCAGCTGCAGCTCAGAGATGGCAGGTGGCTTCTGCGGGGTGTAGCCCCCACCGGTTGGTGGCGATCTCTTCGCAAACGCGATGCTGTAGCTCCTGTTGTCCTGCGCTCCCTCTGATGGATACGTCTGGTGAGAACCCTGAGCCTTCTCAGCTCCTTTGTCTTTGGAGCTTTCCAGACCAAGGTGTTGCAGAGATTATTTTTGGGCAGTGGTCAAGCTCTCTCCAGTGACGGGTGTCATTTGGAAGGGGATTGTGGGGTTACAAGGAAGGGAGCTAAAGACAGAGCGCAACCAACGATTTCTCCAGCTGTAGCATATTTCCTTGGAGATGTGTTGAATATAAAGAAAGAGAGAAAAAAAATACTAGACATTTTTTTTCAACTTCTTTTATCCTATTTATAACTTCAGTTTCCTTCCCATCCTCTGTTTCAAGGCTACTGCTCACCCCTGCTCCCTCCCACCCCACATTTCTGCTCTCAGAGGGGATGAATGAACTTCTTTTCCAAGGACTACACATCCGTCAGTGTGTGCACTATGGACAGGAGGAGCCGTCCAGGGACGGTTAGGCCCCTCGTGGTGGCCTTCGTCTGAAAGTTGTTCCTCTTCATGGAGGGGAAGAGGCTGAGGAGGGGGGACGGGGGGAAGAGAGAATCAAGGTGGAAGGAAATGTGAATGAGGGAAGGAAGCCTTACCAGTGAGAGAACTCTGAGCCACCAAAGCCAGCTGGGAATGGGCTGGATGGAATTGATGAAAAAAGGCCGGCGAGGAAGAGAGAAGCCACTTCCCTGTGAATGGCCAGAAGGCAAAGGTGGCTGTCAGCAGAGACGTAAAGAACAGGAGAAGAGAAGATGGGAGATGAATGGAAAGGGGAAAACAAGAAAGAAGTAGGAGCTTAGAAAAAGATAAGGGAAGGAGGGGTGGGGAAGATGACACGAAAGAGAAAAATAGATGAATCTAAGGACGTTAGCTACACAGCTAAATCGGGAAGCCACATTTGCATTCAATTGCCCGCGCAGCTGTACATTTCTCCGCGACAATCTTGTAGTCATCATTTTCTTTCATTTCCACCTCCTCCTCCGGCTGTCTCTTCCCCCTCCTCCCCATCAGCCCGGAGCCATCAGCGGGAGCCAATGGGGGCCGGGCGCTGGTGTTCTGCGTGAATGAATGGGCCCTTTCTGTCTCAGCTTCTCATCATCCTTCTGTTAGGGAACCTTGTGAATCAATGGAGCCTCTTACACAAGACAGGGCTGAAATGTCTGTTGCTGTTTATAGTCTGACTGGAGAAGAGCCCACTGACCCTGCCCCCTCTCTGTTCCCTTCCTCTGTGCTGTCCCTCCACTTCAGCCCTTCATCATAACAAGAATCAGTCTCTCTACCAGTCTCTCTCTGTCTCTAAGAACTCACCGACATTGTGGTGTCATTAACCACCCTGAGTAGTTCCTGGCCACAGCCCTGGTGAGAAGTTTACCATCTTCCCAAGGAAGCAGCACACTTCAGAGTGACTAGCTGGGATCAGGCCATGCCGGTTTTCCACTGGGAACTGGAAAACTGACATCAGAGACCCAGGACACCAGGCCGCAATCCTTCCCATCAGTACCAGCTGTGCACACGTGATTTCAACTTCAGAATTAGGATGATTATGAGCGACCATAGTTTGTATCAGAAAATACGATAGTGATGTCGGCATCTTTCTGAAGTGATATAGTTCCGATTATTTTTCATTTCCGAGATGAATTTGTCTCCAATCAGTAAAATGTATGGATGTAATGTTGTGACCAAAGTATACTTTTGCAGAATACATGGTCACTACTGAAGTTTTGAAACTGCCTGTTATGGTCCATTATTTCACTTCCAAGAAACGCCGTCAGCAGGGCCTTCCTGACTCACCGCTGCAAGTTTCACCTTGCTCAGCTCATCCGTGTTGCTAGAGGCCTTCATTTGTTTCTGCCCATGCAGAGGCCTTCATTTGTTTCTGCCCATGCAGATTTTACGTTTCTTGATTTTGTGTGTCTCAAAACTTTCAAAATGACCCATGCACTTGCTTAGAGCCAGGAAGCAGCCTGTGGCTGTAAAACAGCAAACCAAACTTACCCCCATGAGAACGAACCTGTGGCCTCGTTCTATGGTCCTCGGTTTGAGAGGCAAGACGACACTGCTGCCTCTCTCCTCGTCCAGTGTACCGTGCTCTGTCTTTGCCCCTGAGCACAGTAAAACCCTCTGCTAGGCACATGCCCAGCTGACTTGCCACTTTCCATTCCTCATGAGAAGGGCTGTGTGTACAGCATAGAGGTAAATAAAGAAGCTGGGCTCTGGACCCAGGTTGCTTGGGTTTGCATGCTCTTCCTAACTGCCTGGCCTGAGACAGTCTCTAAATTTCAGTTTCCTCATCTGCACCGATGGTTCTCAGAGCCTGGTCTCCAGAGCAACAGGGTCAGTATCACCTGAGTACTTGTTAGAAATGCAAAATCTTGAGCCCTACTCCAGACCTATTGAACCAGAAACTCCTGGGGTGCCTGAGAATCACTTGGAGGGCTTTTAAAACACAAGTTGTGAGGTTCTACCCCCAAATTTTCTGATTCAGTGGGTCTTGGTCAGAGCTCAAGAATTTGCATTTCAGGCTCGGTGCCTGTGGCTCAAGCAGCTAAGGTGCCAGCCACATACACCTGAGCTGGTGGGTTTGAATCCAGCCTGGGCCTGCCAAACAGCAATGACAGCTGCAACCAAAAAATAGCCTGGTGTTGTGGCGGGCGCCTTAGTCCCAGCTATTTGGGAGGCAGAGGCAGGAGAATCGCTTGAGCCCAGGAGTTAGAGGTTGCTGTGAGCTGTGATGCCACGGCACTCTACCCAAGGCGACAGCTTGAGGCTTTGTCTCAAAATTAAAAAAAAAAAAATTTGCATTTCTAACCAAGCTTTCGGGTGCTGCTGGTGCAGAGGTCACATCAGAAGAACCACTGAGTTCATATGCAGGAAGTTCAGGAACAGTGCCGCCCCTCTGCAAGCATGTTGTGTATGTGCATTTGGGGAGTTCAGAGGTGGTCAGGGTATCATTGAGTCACAAAGTAACCCACTTGCTGCACACTGAGGAGATGTAATGAGAAGGGGGCAGACCCCGTCTCTGTGTAAGCAGCTTAACTCAAGGACATGTGGGTGTACATTTACAGGATGGAGCAAATGGTTCCCGTGTGCAATATTATACTTACTTGTGACATAAAGTTTGGCAATGTAAATGTGTGGCTTTGGGTCTCACTATCTAAAATCTCTAACACAAATTTACTAAAAAAAAAAAAATGGTGGAACTAAAGAATGTCCTTCCCACATGAACTTGGGAAGTTCAAATGGGAGATACATTGAGACTCGGAGTTCATCGTCTCCCCCGGTCTTTCTCAGATGGCCAGACGGCTGGGAGAGCTCAGACCTGGGCTAGTGTTTGGAAAGGGCTATCGGCAACCAGGTGGGAAATTTCAGCAGGGAAAACAGATGCCTTCAGTTTGGCTGTTAAGTGCTGAGAATGTTGAGGTCATGCCAGAGAGACTTGTTAAATGGAGATTCACCTTGCTCTGAAATGAAATGTTTATTCTCAGAGCAGGTTTGTGCTTTCAACTGGCCTTCTCGGATGGCCCTGTTTTTTTACAGAATGGTGTTTTGTATTCTATCTGCTACACATATCTGTTCTTCCCTCATTCGGAGTGAGTGTTTCTTTTCCAGGGGCCCTGTTTCAGGTTCATTGTTCAGAACAGTTCAATCCTGTGAGTGAGTGTGTTTCAGGGAGCTTGTAATATTGGGCTATTACAGTATGCAGCAATACTGTCCCAGAGAGGCTGCTGGCCTGTTCCTTGCAGAGAAAACTTACAGTTAGTCCAAGGGAAGGGAGCTAGGAACCCTGCTAGGATGATCTAGTCTCAGGATTTTATTTTCTCACGTTTCCAGTTCAATGTGGAACTGTGGTCAATTTTCAAAAGATACTAATGTGTAACTATTCTCCAGCCTAGCGCAAGACTAGAGAATAAAACTCCTTTCAGTAAATGAAGTCCAAACATAAAGTAAAGACTGGAAAACATGGACCGGCTCAGATCCTCATTCTTGTTGTGCTTATTGTTGTGTTGGGAAGGTGCAAGCCTCCTTCCTAGGCCTCAGCCTTTCACAGAAGGCTGCCGTACAGGCACAGCTGCCCTGACAAGCTTCTCCCAGGGTACAGTGCTGAGGGAAGCTGAGGCAGGGACAGTCTTGTCACCTCTCCATCCCATCTCTCAGAGGACCAGAGGTTGCAAGGAGGCAGCTCTGGAGGAAAGGAAGCAGGACTGCTGCAGCCCAAAGGGCACCCTAGGGAGAGAATCTCCTGCAAGAGAAGCGCCCCCCACACTTGCTGCATCATTTGTCCATGTGAGAACGAGATTTCTGCGAATGCTGGACCCTATCGTCCATGAGGCCGTGATTCTGATCAGCTGTGCACTGCAGTTGCCCCTGTTTATGCGTCACATTACCTCTCCCTTTCTACTCCCACCTCCCACCCCCTGGGTTGCTATTTTTGCATGCAGATTTCAAGAACTTTTGGTGCAAGTTTTTGAGTATAAGCTGAGGGTATTGAGTCTAAGCAGAGGGTGTAGCCTGATGTGGTGGAAAGAGCAAAAATATGCCTTGGGCTTCCATCAGCACTGCCTGGCACAGGCCGGTGTGTGGCTTGGGTCAAATCCTGAGCTTCCATACCCTCCCCTCTCGGAGGTGGAATACTTCCACTCATGTCAAAGAGTTCTTGTGCCCATTCAGTGGGGGCTGTATACTTAAAAGGTCACGGCCTGCAGCAGATGACCAATCAATGCTACCTTTCTTTTTCTTTTCAGAATGGTTTGAGTAAATTTAGGGGAGTGGAAGGAGCTGGATGGCCCACTGTCATAGGAGTCTCTCCACTGTCATGTGGCTCAAGGCTACTTTTCTGACACCTGCAGAGCTGAGGCCCCTGTGCCTCACTTCACCAGTGCGAGGCAAGGCCAGCCTCCAGGTTAGGGACCAGAGACCTGACTTCTCCGGAGTGACAGGACAGCCGGGGAAGTAAGCCTGGTAAAGGTCTTTACAAATGTTAATCACCTCTCCCTGGTCCTAGAAAAGGAAGGTAACCCAGACAAAGAAACTGAAGCCTCCAGGCAGGGTTGGGGGAGTCACAGTTAGAATTTCTGCCTCAGATGTCCGAGGAAGTAACTGCATAGCGCTGGGACTCCCAGGGGGCTGCGGAGAAAAAAGTTCTCTTAACTTTTTCAAACCACAAATATTTAGTCCTAGTTGGGAAAAGGTCCCGGGGGCACTGAGTTCTTAGTTGATTCAAACATTTGGACCCCCCTTCTGGCGCTGGCTCGAGCGCTGGGGCTGGGCCGGTGGCCGCTGTCCGGCGGGCGTCCGGCGACCTGGACGCTGCGTCCTCTGCCCGCGGAGAGCTGGGCTTGGGGGCACCTGGGGTGGGCAGCGGAGGGGACAGCCCGGGGTGCTCAGCGTCCGGCCCCCCAGGCTCTTTCTCTCCCTCCAGATGTTCGATGCGTTTATGGCGCTGAAGCCGGGGACCCAGCTCCCTCATTAATACGCTGCTCTCTTGCACCGCGGCCAGGTCTCCGCCCGGGCCTGCAGCTGGAGGCGGCGGCCGCTCCCCTCCCCCAACCCCCCGGCCCTCCCCCCTCCCCCGCCTTCCTCCTCTGCAATCCTCCCAAAATACACGGGCGCACAAAAAGAAAAACACCAGCAGATTTTTTATTTCAGAGAGTAAACACTCGGGCCACGGGGGTCTGGAGGTTATGGGAAAAGAGGAAGCCATCGGCTAATCAGGCGCACACACTTCCCGGGCTGAAATGAAACAGAATCAGGGCGGGCGGGGGACGCGGCTTAACCCGCGCGCTGCCGCCGAGCGCGGGCGGGTGGGGGCGGGGTGGGCGTGGAGGCAGGGGCGGCGGGGGTCGGGGCGCTGCAGGAGGGGGTCCGGCCGGCTCGGCCTCCTCGGCCTCCGGTCGCGGCTCTGCACCAACCTAGGCTCAGAAATAGGCGGTTGGAGCGGACGAGGTCCTGGGGCGTAGATTTGGTTTTGCAGGAGGTTGGAGGGAGTTCCGGGCAGGTTGCGGGGGTGGAGGGATGGGTGAGGGCTGCGCCGCCGTTTAAGGCGTGGTCTGGAGAGTTAGTTGCGGGGGGCTGACTGGGGCCCAAGTTTTAGCCCTGGCACCAGTCAGCTGGGCCACCGAGGACAAACCATTCAAACTTTTTGAGCCTCAGTTTCCTCATTTGTAATGTGATAGTGCTGACCTCACAGTTATAGTGAACAAGGCAAAAAGCATTGGATGTGGGAATACTTCATGTCTGTGATGCACAGACGTGGCGCAGAGAAGGCTCTTAATTCATGATTTCATAGATTACTGTCAATTGACCTTCCTTCCCTCCTTCCTCCCTTCCTTCCTCCCTCTCTTCCTCTTCCTTCCTCCCTCTCTTCCTCTTCCCTCCCTCCCTCTCTTCCTCTTCCCTCCCTCCCTCCCTCTCTTCCTCTTCCTTCCCTCCCTCCCTTCCTCCCTCTCTTCCTCTTCCTTCCTCCCTCTCTTCCTCTTTCCTCCCTCCCTCTCTTCCTCTTCCCTCCCTCCCTCCCTCTCTTCCTCTTCTTTCCCTCCCTCCCTTCCTCCCTCTCTTCCTCTTCCTTCCCTCCCTCCTTCCCTCCCTCTCTTCCTCTTCCTTCCCTCCCTCCCTCCCTCTCTTCCTCTTCCTTCCCTCCCTCCCTTCCTTCCTCTCTTCCTCCCTCTCTTCCTCTTCCTTCCCTCCCTTCCTTCCTTCCTCTCTTCCTCTTCCCTCCCTCCCTCCCTCCCTTCCTCTTCCCTCCCTCCCTTCCTTCCTTCCTT
>CAUYPK010127336.1:0-12796 GCA_963574355.1 Loris lydekkerianus
GACCCACGAATGGACTAGCAAATTGTGGTACATGTATACCATGGAATACTATGCAGCCTTAAAGAAAGATGGAGACTTTGCCTCTTTCATGTTTACATGGATGGAGCTGGAACATATTCTTCTTAGGAAAGTATCTCAGGAATGGAAGAAAAAGTATCCAAAGTACTCAGCCCTACTATGAAACTAAATTATAGCTTTCACATGAAGGCTATAACCCAACTATACCACAAGACTATGGGGAAAGGGTCAAGGGAGGGGAAGGGAGGGAGGAGGTTTTGGTGGAGGGAGGGTAGTGGGTGGGGCCACATCTATGGTGCATGTTAGAATGGGTACAGGCGATTGCACTAATGTACACAGCTATGATTTAACAATAAAAAAAAAAAAAAGAAGTTATGAGGTCTTACTGACTCTCCCCCTACACTTCCTAATTCAGTTCTTAGCCCAGTGTCTAGCTGTCGGTTTCTGAAATTTTATCCTGGAGGTCCATTTTTTTAACTCAGTGTTCTCAACTGGGCGTTCTTCAGAGGGCATTTGGAAATGAGAGGAAACATCTTGGGGATTACTATAGTCCATTGGGGCAGGGGACAGGGATGATGTTAAGTGTTTTGTAAGAGCAGGCAGGAATGCAGGACAAAGAATGAGACACCCCAGGGGCCCAGAGCTCTTGTGGTAAAAGACACTGAAGGAGGAGGACTGGAGCTTAGGATTTCGGTTTCTTTTAGCAGGTGAATAGCAGAGTTTTCATTGTTATTCAGAATTTACCCAAAGCTCCAGATATTTCACCTTTGAGCTACTTTATATACATATAGCCTGGAAAGAAGTGGTGAAAAAACCACATATATATGAATTTCCTGGGAGTAAAGAAGATGAGAAAGGAAGAATCTGTGGAAGGCCCTGTTGGTTGGCCAAACCACAGCAATCTCCAATCCCTTCCCTCTTGTCTCCTTTTCCTAAAGAGGCTGGAAAAGTGAATTTCCTCCCCCAGCTTTCCTTTTAGATGCTTGGGGTGGGCATAGGGGCTTCTGATAAAATACTGTTTTCCTAGGTGTTACCCCTTTCCTTTCTTCCTCCCCTGAGTAAGGATGTCATGTCCAGAACTATCATCCAAGCATAAGATTAAAATATCATGCACAGGAAAAGCTAATGTTGGGTATGGTGAAGGGGAAGAATAGGAAGTGCCTGGGTCCTTAGGACAAGCTTGAGTAGCTCCCTAACTTAATCTTGTCCTGTAGAATAGGAGCCAAGCAGTTAGGCTTTCTCTCCCTTGTAGCTGAACACATTCCTACCAATACACAGCCAAAGAGGAAAACTGCATATGAAGGCATAATTTTATGTATATGTACACTTGCCCTCTTTCTAGAATACTCTGTCAATCAAGATCACCCTGCCTTGTGCCCTGAAGAGTAACCAAACCTGACAAGGCTTTTGTTTAACTAATTTCAACACTTAGGGAGAGTCTCCTGCTTGAAAGACGATATAGCAGACATAAAAAACGATGTCTTAGTGAGCTTTAATTTTGAGGCAAATAAGAGAGACAAATAATTTTACTAAATTATTTTGATCTGATCTACGTTAGAACCCTTCACATCATTAGTTTAGAATACATAAAACACTGGAAGAGGGAGGGAGACAGGGAGGTCTGGTAGGAAGTTGCTGCTATCATTTGGGCTATGACAGTGTCCATAACACAACCTGACTCAAGAGATGCCATTGTTTGGTGGCTGAACATAAGATAAAAGGTAGAGTTTCTGAGGTATAAAGGATACACTCCTTTTTATGTGAGCAATTGGCCTTTTAACTGCTTTCTCAAATTTGCATGACATTCTTGCTGAAATCACCCATTCTCATATCAAAAGTTGATTAAGCAAGCAAAGAAATGAAAACTGATTAAGCATCTGTGGTTTGCTTAGTAGAAGGAAGGTTGCTTAGTGGTGAGGAGTGCGAACTCTGGGTTCAAATTCTGGCTTCGCTACTTACAAATGTGAATTTGTACTTTGGAGAGTTACTGAACTTCTCTCTGTGCCTTATTCATAAAATAAGGACAAAATTAATACCTACTTCATAGTGTTGTTGAGGTGACTAAATACAACAATACTCATCTATGTTGAGTGGGTAGACCAGTGTGTTCTGTAGAGTAAGTGCTCAGTAAATATTAGCTGTTGAGTATACAGCAGTGGATGAGGTCACTGGAAATGCAAATAGGAATGCAAAGAATGTTGGGGACATAATCCTGCCACTTAGGACTTTAATAGTGTTGGAGAGGCTGAGGAGGGAAGATTGCTGGAGGCCAGGAGTTCAAGACAGCCTAAGCAAATAGCTAGACGTGTCTCTAGAAAAAATATAAAAATTAGCTGAGCATGGTGGCACATGCCTGTAGGCTTAGGGACTTGGGAGGCTGAGGCAGGAGGATCACTTGAGCCCAGGCAGTTGAAGTTGCAGTGAGCTGTGATGATACCACTGCACTCTACCCTAGGTGATAGAGTGAGACCTTATCTCAAAAAAACAAAAACAAACAAACAAACAAACAAAAATAGTATCCAGGAAGGGGTAGAAAGAGGGCAATTCAATCTGTTGAAGTTACCTGGGAAAAGGAGCAGAATTGAGGTTAGGTTTAATATGCAGTACCTACTAGTGCGTGTAACTCAAGCCAAGTTTTCTAAATGATGATTTTTAATGCTCACATGTACACAGCTCCCCAAAATTCTTCTCGGGGGATGTGAAGTTAAGAGTGCTATTGCCATGGAGGCTGAGTGACTTTTCCAAGGCAGCTGTGAGGTGAGCTTTGGACACAGACCCTCTGACGAAGGCAGGGCAGGTTCCACCTGGTTCTTGGGGTTGGGAGCAGAAATGTGAATGGGTATATTTTGCACATTGTTCAAAAGGATTTGTGGAGCTTATATACCCTACAACATGATTAGGAAAAAACAAAACAAAACAGAGGACAGTTAGGCTAAAATCAAAGAAATAAGAATAGGAAAAGAAGACAATCTTTTGAGTGGTCAATTTGAGTGGTCGAGAATTCAGTGGAACTTCTTAAAGTGGAAAGAGAAGATGAAGCTAATTGAATTTTAAACTAGTAGAGAATTGATCAAGACACTATATGAATGGTTGGCCTTTGTTGTCATTTTTTCTCTCATAAAGGTGGCAGTATTTTTTTCCTTGACAACACATTTCTAGTTTTATATAAATGTATTGTTAATCTCAGTGTTTAGGAATGCCTATATCCCAACATCAGTATGTTAATGTATGAATTTTCTGAGATTGGATTACATCATTACACCCATATAAATATGTAAACTTCATGCTGCATTTATTTAACACAACAAAACCCAGTTACTAAAACATCCTTTGTTCCTTTCAGTTTTCCACCATGTGATAGTTTAGAAGAGTGTTTCGTTCCAAGCACATAAGACATTTTAAAAATAAACAAGAATTTGTTTTCCTTGTGAAGATGTAGATTGTCTATTTGAAGCATTAGAAAAGCCACTGTTTGGGGCTGAATGTTTTCATTTAAACAGAGATCTGCAGGAGTGTATGGTAAATTGCTAGAGGTGGGTGCACGGGTGCACTGCATCTGTAAGTGTTCAAATAGCCCTGGGGGTGGAGCAGCTCTTTGTATTTTCTCCTTTGCTGTCACATACATGTTAGAGTCTGAGAACACATCTTATTGACTCAGCCTTAGCAGAAGGGTTGACCTATGATGTCTCCCCACTTGTGTCCACCATCCCCACTTATGGGCAAACATTCCAGGGAAGAGCAGAGAGCATGCTCTTTGGAAGGAGGAAGAGAAAACAGACTAATCCCGTTCAGAGATACAACCATGTAGCCATAGAACTTCATTCTTTGTCTTCTGAAAGGCATTAAGGTGTGCTTCTTTGTGATTTCCCATTTTCCTTTAGCAGATTTGAAAAGAAAGAGCTAAAAAAAAAAAAAAGAGAGAGAGAGAGGTTAGGTATAGGAGGGATAAAGTGCTGTTGAGGAATTGTGCAAAAGCGTTGTCATTGGTGCATCAGTGAATTGAAAAAGATCACTGAAACCAATCGTTTTCTTTTTAAAATATTTGTTTGTCATTTATAATCGGATTGGAGATTACTATTTTTGTAACACAGCAAAGATCTCGAAGAGTTTCTGACGACATAAAGGCTATTAGACTTTTAACTCTACAATCTGTAAGATGGACAAACATATTAATATTAATTCAGTTGGTGGTGAAGTTGTTGAAATGAAATACAAAAAGAATAAAGAATAAACTGAAAGAGTTGTTTTCTCCACTTTTGTATGATAGAGAAAAATAGAGCTAAGAAATTTTGTAGGTAATCAGTACACCACTTTAGTTCTGTAATTAACAATTTTCCTTTGATGGCTGGGTGCAGGGGCTTATGCCTGTAATCCTAGCACTCAGGGAGGTGTACATGGGTAGATAGCTTGAGCTCAGAAGTTGGAAACCAGCTTGAGCAAAAGTGATACCCTCTCTCAGCTAAAAATAGAAAAACTAGCCAGGCGTTGTCGCAGGTGCCTATAGTCCCAGCTACTTGGAAGGCTGTTTGAGGTTCTGTGAGGTATGGCACCATGGCACTCTACCCAGGGTGACAAAGTGAGAATCTGTCTCAAAAAACATTGGAAATGCTTTGAAATGCTTATAAATGGGTAGATATGTTTCAGGAAGAAAGAAAGGGGGAGGCTAACTTTACTTCTTTCGTCTTGGTATTATATAATGAAGATCTTTAAATTATTTTTATTTAAAAATTAAATAAAAATTTGTGAAGCTTGATTTGCTAATGACTACACATACACACACACACACACACACACACACACACATAATTGGCCCTCAGTATTGGTGGGTTCTGCAACCATGAATTTGACCAACCGTGGATTGAAATGTTTGAAAAAACAACCAAAAAACCCCCCAATAATAAACAATAATACAAATTAAAAACATGGTATAACAACTCTTTGTGTAGCATTACATTATATTTGGTATTATAAGGCATCTAGAGATTTTAAGTATATGGAGGATGTGGGTTGTGTGTAGATTATATGCAAATATGCCATTTTATATCAGTGATTTGAGCATCCAAGGATTTGGGATAATTGTGTATATATGTGTATAAATAGGTTTATATATACTGCATTCATATATAGAAACACATGTATCTGTATTTATATACAGTGGTCTGAGTTTGCTTGGATTACTTCTGGAGGGCTTAGACCCCTGTGGCCCTGCCAGCCAGCTGACTTGTAGAGAAGGCAAACGATTTTCATGGTTAAATTAGTCATTATTTTTCTGACAGACCACTTATTTTTAAACAGATAAGCTGTCCTTTAAAATATAATTTCTGTTATTAAATGTTTGTAAGTCAGAAAACGCTTCTTTCTTTTTAAAAGAATGAACTTTTATATTGAATAACTATCTAGATTCTATGTAATTGTTTTTAAAACCATAGAGTAATAATATCACAGCTACAATAGCTACAATAGGGATACAAGACCTCCACAATACAAAAATACATTTTATTTTAAGTCTATATGGCATAGAAAAATGTTATAAAATGTCTATGGGTGGCACGCTAAGATAATACTGTAAAAAGTGAGTTCAGATAAGCAAGGGTCGAGGTTGGCTGCAAACCTCAAGGAAAACAGAGGAGGACATATAAGAGCCTGGAGAAATTGGTAGGATTTAGTAGATAAGCAGCGAGGAATGGGCTGATGTTCTAAAAGGCAAGAAAATCATGAGCAAAGACAAGAAAATGATTGTTTCATAGCACGTTTTGTGGGATACATTGTCAGTATATCAGAGTCTTTCAAGACAGGTAGTTCAGGTCAGAAGGGCTGGTCTATGCAATGTGTGGATGCTCAGGCGAGGCGTTTGAGCTCCCATAGAAGCTGGTCTCACAGAACAAGCGATACCGTATATACTTGAGTATAAGCCGAGTTTTCTTCGGCACAAAATTTGTGCCGAAAAACCCGAACTCTACACAGATTTTGTGCAGAAAAAACTCGGCTTATACTCGAGTATATATGGTATTTGTATTGTTAGAGGTATTTAAAATAATGTCTCTTACAGTATCTTTCACTTACAGTTTTAATCTACTTGATTACCCTGTGTTAGCTGTGACAACTGCATCAGAGGAAAAAGCAAAGTGTGGAGTGAGACTAGTGTTTTTGTGTATCCTGCCAGGTATTGTATAGATACATGGTTTTTAAAAACACTGATTCTTAGTTACTCACTTTATGACTTATGCAAGTCAAACTCTCTCTAATTCTATTTACTTATACATAAAGTGAGGATAATAATATCCTTATAACTATGTACCTACCTGCCTACCCACACGTCTAATAGACTAGGAAATTATTATTATTATTTTTTAGACATAGTCCCCTATAAGATGCTCCACATTCCCTGTTTCCTCATCTGTTGGCTGAATGACACCTGGTAACTTTGTATTCTAGAGTGGCTGTAACAAAGTACTACAGACCTAGTGGGTCAAAGAACAGGTTTTATTTTCTTATGGTTCTGGGGACTAGAAGTCTGAGATCCAAGTATTGGCATAGTTGGCTCCTGCTGAGGCCTGAGACAGGGATCTGTTTCAGGCTTTCGTCCTTGTCTTTTAGATAGCTGTCTTCTCCCTCTGCCCTCATGTTCTTTTTCATGATTGGATTAAAGTCCTCTCTAATGACCAGATTTTAATTTACTTACCTTTGTAAAGACCCTGCCTTCAAATACAGTCACATTCTGAGGTACTAGAGATTAATACTTCTGCAAATCAATTTTGGGGGGATAGAATTAAGCCCATAACAGAAGCCATGTTTTAAAATTACAAGGCGCCTAGATACCCCCTCCCCCTAACATGGATTGGCTGTGACATGAGCTAGAAGCCTTTAATTAATTAATTAATTTAATCGAGACAGAGTCGCACTATGTTGCCCTTGGTAGAGCGCTATGACATCACAGCAACCTCCAACTCTTGGGCTTAACCTATTCTCTTGCCTCAGCCTCCCAAATACCTGGGGCTACAGGTGCCAGGCTTAGAAGCCTTTATTATTTAATCCACTGAGTTTTTGGTGTAACTATTGTAGCTAGTGCAACTTGATAAACACAGAAATTGGGATGCTACATAATAAAAATCTAAACTGTGCAGGCATTGGCTTAGCAGTTGTCAGGAGTGGGTAGCAAAGAAACTGCTATTGGAGGCTAAAAAAATGGCAATCTGTATCATATAGCTGTGAATGGTTTGGTCAAATTGTCACCTCTTATATTTTGGGAGAAAGATGTCATTGCTACTGACCAAATGATTCTAGAGGAAATGGTTTGAAAGAACCCAAGTGTTAGTATGTACTGACTACTGTTGGCTGCCTTTTGAAAAATATTTTTTAAAAATAGATAAGATCAGGAATGAAAATGGTTTGATGTAACCACATCAGATTGTATAAAAAAAATCAACACATTGTACCCCATTGTACCCCATTTATGCATTGTATGTACATATGCATAAATGTATTCATGATCTATGTGTATTTGACTTAATAAAAAAAAAGTAAAAATTAAAAAAAAGATCAAGAATGAATTGCCATTTAGTAAGCAGAAATAAAAGTAATGCAGTCTAGAAATTTGGGGACTTGAAGGGTTGGCAAAAGTGACCATTTCTCAGCCCCAATAAATAGGAAATAAAATTGAAAATAATCTAAAAACTCATTAGGATCCAAGCATTTAGTAAAGATCAGATTAAGGATGTGTATTTACAATGAAACCTGATGGCCTTAACATGATTTTTATTAAATTGAGATGGCAAGGCTCAGGGTGAGAAGGAAAAGGAAGCATGTATAAAAATTTTAGGGACTGCCAAATCAAAATGTGCAAGGATGGAGTTTTTCTCAAGCAATTCTGATAGGCAACAGGTTTGGGAACTAGTGACAGACCAGGTATTAAATAGATACTCCAAATGATACTACCAATGGAAGGAAAAAGGAAATATCATTATGAAATTAGGGACGATTTCTTTGAGTCAGCATGTTTACAAAAAGTTAGGTACACTAGGATCTAGAGCTTGAAAAGAAATCCCCTTATTTTTGTAGGATGTTTATCATTGGGAAGAATGTGAATAAAGGGAAAGTGACTTCCTTAAAGTAAATAAATTGCTAAAACATACATTACATTTAAACTGCATTGTGATAAATGTCATATCTAGCAACTAAGAGAGCATATGTGCTCAGGAAAACTACACTTTTAACAGACAAGAGACAAAAGCACACTGGCAAGTGATTAATGCAGGAAGATGAGAGGAGGCGAAATGACAAAGGCATTTGTATCCAACTGGCTTCGTAAGCCAACTGGCCATCCTGTCAAGTGGGGAAATGAGAGAGAAAGCGCCATTAAGGATTCCACTCTCTCTGGCCTAGACCATATGTTTCTGCCCTGAATGAAGAAAGAAAAACAGCACTGAATAGCTCATAAAAACAAATGAACACACTGGTAGTAGAAAGAATGATGACTTACAATAGCCTCTCTATTCTGACCTCGACATATAAATAGGAAAATTATATCCATTCTGCGTTTGTCCTTGGCTTCGGTAATTGGAAAGCCATTGAAAGGCAAACCTTGAGGACTTTAAGGTAGGATTCAGGCACTATGGGAATGTCATATTTTGAGATATAAGCAAACGTTTGGATCCAAATGATTTTTTGTGACTTTTTTTCCCTGCCTAACTATGAGAATAATCATTTCAAGGAATTCCACATCTTGAAAAGGGTTAACAACATAGTGTTTTGAAACCAGATCTGGTCTGTTTTTCAAGCTGTGCTGTATTTAGAGATATATTTAGTTCTGCAGATGTCTTGAGTCTGTCATTGGAATTGGACTTTCCCATCAAAACCAGACACTGCTTCTTGAGGAGTCAGAATTGGATGTTCAATGCTACTCAGTAGAATCATTTTCATTTTGTCTCCCACTGTGATGCAGCACTGCAGCAAAATAATGATGTAGTTATTCTTTTTTTGTCTGTCCCTAACAAGTCATCTCCCATTGGTTGTACAATACAGGTTGTAGCGTTTTTAGTTGGGCAGTGCCTTGAATAAGAAACGTATTCAGGATTTGTGTAATTTAGACTCAAGGATTTATAAAAAGCATAGAAATAGAAATTAAAAATCATGCACAGGAAATTTATTTATATTCTTTCCAGACGAGAGTTGTTACAAATGGGGTGAGGGAGGGAATATGATGTAAAAGAGAAAATTGTTCAAGGTTCTGCTGGTTCAAAATTCTATAACTAGTCAAGAGATGGGGACCCAAGACCCAAGGAACTCCAGATTGTATCTGAGGTTAGAATAAACAAACAGGGATCATTCTCTTTTAAACTGAGAACTGAATTTTTAAATGTTCTAAGAATCATTGAGTGTGGCAAAAAAAAAACTGGCATATATCTCATCTGACTGAATAGATTTTAAAGAAATCATTCAGGGTAAAATGGTTTTCTATTGCTATTGTGTTATTTTGTCCAATTTTTTCTCCCAAAGGTGTGATTTACATAACAAAGTTAGCAGAAAATTTCCAGGCCTAATTATCACTTTCAAAATAGAACCTGGAAATCAGCCATTGGTAACTGAAGATTACAGATTGTTTTTTAAAAAGAAAATCTTGAGTTCAGCTCAAATGTTACCCTTAAAATTGGATTGTATTATTTTGCCACATCAAATCGAATGCCTTTTGGCATCAGAGAAAGCAACTCCCAGGCTAATTCATAACTCAAGTGCTGTCAGTTTAGGGTATACTAAAGCTTTAGCTTTTTTAAAGTTAAAAAAATAAAAGACAATTGTGTCTGTTTTGTTTCTAATGACAATTTGCTCATTTGGTTTTCTACAGTCTTTTTCTACTTTGTAAAGACCAAGACAATAGGTAAAAACCAAAAATATGTTCATTTCCTTCAAACTATGCTCTATTGCAGAGATATAGAGGTGGTTAAGAGCTTAGGGTCTGAGCTCAGTTGCCTGAAGTTATATTCCAGCTCTCTCTTAAATAAAAAGATTTTTTCCTAAAATATTTGGATAATAGCCTAACTTAATTTTATAGTTTGATTAATAAATAATAAATATTCTCACAGGGGCCAAGACACTGTGCTAATATCTATGGACAAAGGGATAGTGGTGATTAAAGTGGTCATACATATAAATAAATACACTATACAATGCTGATCCTATTCTACAGAAATTTAGAGGTTTTTGGTAATTTTATCTCCATTACAAACCATTAAGAATCTAACATTCTTATTGTATTGAAAAAAACTGTGTTGAGCAATTGTCTTCTATAACAACTGTAGTTATTGACCTTAATTATAAAGTTGAGTTCTGATATCTCCAGAAGGATTATAAATATGATATTTGGAATGCTGTAACTTCCAGTGCTCTTGGAGAGTCCCAGGAAGCCCTGCCTCCAGAGCACAGTGGATAAAACTCCTCTGTTCACACTTTGAAATTTTTTTGATCACTTACCATAAAAACAAATGCCATGTATGACACCCAGGATAAAAAGGAGAATGAGACAGACTTCTGTTGAAGGAGCTCATGGACTAAGAGCAGCAGTGATAATAATACAGCTACCATCTATTAGGTGATAACTACATATCTTGATTTCATTGTTTTCTATAATCCACATTAAAATTCTTCTAGGTAAACATTTATCCCTATGCCCATTTTGGAAATGAGGAAAATGGGGCCTAAAGAAATTAAGGAACCTGAAAATATTTGAAATATAGTATGAATCTTGCTAAAATAGAAAAATATGAAAATAAACTATAATGGGATTACATTTTATAGCTAATTGAATGCCTACAGTACCTATGGTACGCTGAGCCTCATGTTATCTTTCATGAATACAGAGTATATACAAGGTCTAACTATTAAGTTTGCAGACTTACCACCATGCACTCACGTTTACAACACTATACAAACAACCTGGTAAGAGTTCATAACCTTGGGATATCAGTGTCTCAAAGATGTGTTCATGGCCACATGTGGTGTTTATTACTGTTGTGTTTTTGTGTGCCCTCACCAGAATGTTGGATCTTGAATTAGAACAATGAACAAATATTAAATTTCTTGTTAACCTTGGCAAGAGTGAAAGTGAAATCAGGGACATGTTAATATAAGTTTATGGGAATAATTTCATGAAGAAAACAGCAGTGTCCAAAGGGATTAGACATTTTTCTGAGTACAAAGAAAGCATCACTGATGAAGAGAGGTCAGGGCAGCCAGTAACAAGCAGAACTGATGAAAACATTGCATAAATTTATCAAATTGTGCATCAAATTCATTGGCTGACAATGAGAAGCATAGACCAAGTAAACATTAATAGAGAAATAGAAAAATCTTAACTGGAAATCTTGGCATGAAAAAGATGTGTTCAAAAATGTTCTCAAAGGAGCTCCCTGATGAACAAAAGCAAAGGAGAGTCAGTTTGCAAAGACCTTTTGGAAAGGAAGGATAATGTTTTGGCCCATGATATTGCTGGTCATGAAACATGGGTGTACCAATGTGAGCCTGGTGTCAGACAAATGTCAAAGTGCACACAATGGAAGTCAGCCAATTCTCCACAACTGAAAAACTTCTGTCAGTCCAAAACAAAAGTCAAAATGATGTTTTTGATATCTGAGGGATTGTTCATTTTGAGTTTGTATCAACTGGACTTGCAGTTAACCAAGTTTGTCATTTGGAAGTGCTGAAAAGGCTACGTGAAAAAGTTAGATGAAAACAACCTAAACTTTTCACCAACTCATGGCTCTTGCATCATGACAATGCACCAGCTCACACAGCACTGTCTGTGAGGGAGTTTTGAGCCAGCAAAAAAGTAACTGTATTGGAATACTATCCCTATTCACCGGATCTGGCCACCAATGACCTTTTATTTTCCCCAAAGGTAAAGAAAACATTGAAAGGAAGACATTTTGATGACATTTAGAACATCAAAGGTAATATGATTACAGTTCTGATGGCCCTTCCAGCAAGAGTTCTAAAATTACTTTGAAGAGTGGAGTAGGTGCTGGTGTCAGTGCATAGTACTCCTAAGAGGAGTACTTCAACAGTGACCATAGTGATATTCAGGAAGGAGGTATGTAGCATTTTTTCTAGGACAAATTCTCAAACTTAACTATCAGACCTCATTTATATATATTTAATTTGATTCTAATAATATTACCCTAAAGATATGTATAAGTATCCCTAGTTTACAGAAAAGGAATCAGTGAGATTAAGAACCAGAAGTATCAGAGAAGTTAAGTAAATTCACCTTGACTCCTCAGTTTGTAGTCATGAAGTAAGGAATTTATATCTGTGTCTTTCTGGTTTCAAAACACAAGTTCTCTCCACCACATCAAGTGGTCTGTGTAAGATGAAGAAAGGAGAGAGGCCCTGTGCTAGAGATAGAGCCAGATCATGGTGAACCTTGTGGGTGGTGAGCAGCCAGTTCAAGATTTTGGGAAAGGAATATTAGATTTGTATTTCAGACAGAGCAATAGCAATTAAGAAGAATGGTTCTGGCTTGGTGCCTGTAGCTTAGCGGCTAGGGCGACAGCCACATACAGCCACTGGAGCTAGTGGGTTCGAACCCAGCCTGGTTTGCCAACTGGAGCTAGTGGGTTCGAACAGCCACTGGAGCTAGTGGGTTCAAACCCAGCCTGGGCTTGCCAACAATGCCAACTACAACCAAAAAATAGCTGGGCGTTGTGGTGGGCACCTGTAGTCCCATCTACTTGGGAGGCTGAGGCAAGAGAATCGCTTAAGCCCAAGAGTTTGAGGTTGCTGTGAG
>CAUYPK010127338.1:0-20092 GCA_963574355.1 Loris lydekkerianus
CGAGCTCTCCGAGTGCCTGGCGTTCAGAGGTGTGCTCTTGCGATCAGCTCTCCTCTCAGGACATGAGTCCGTTCAGGGCTGAGCTCTCCTCTCAGGACATGAGTCCTTTCAGGGCTGAGCTCTCCTCTCAGGACATGAGTCCTTCTCATGTCTGCCTGTGTTCTCTTTGCAAACGAAAGTTTAGGGAGGAGCATCTTTTCTAGCGTATTAAAGAAAGGATGCTAGCTGCATCTAGCCTGACTCCTGGACTGAACTGTCCCTCATATATCACATGTCATTTGCTCAAATTTGTTTGAGTGAATGTCATTTGCTTAATATCCCAAATTTAGTTAAAGTGATGACACTCTGGTCAAAAATCAAAGTCCGCACTCTCCTGTTTTAAAGATACTGCAATGTGGATGTCCATTGTTGCTTTAGGGTGGGATCATTTTGCAATTCTACCTGCATGCACATTTGGCTGTTTTTCAGAGTAAATCTTTTGGGGGAGTTTATTTGTCATAAATTTCTAAAGTATTTTCAGCCAGTATTATGCTTGGTATAGTGCATGACAGTTACAGCTGGGAACAACTCCTCAGCAGACGCTCAGGCAGAGGGGATGTTCTGCTGTGCTGGCCGACCTCAGCCTCTGCTCTTCCCAGCGCACAGCCCGGCAACCTCTGGGAAGTGGGCTGGTCGCCTCTACACCCCACGTCAGATCAGCTTCCCTGTGCTAGTTCTCTTCTCATCTCTCCTTCCTTCGCCTCCATCTCTTTCACTCTGTATCGCTGTTCTTTTTTTTTTTTTTTTTTTTTTTTTTTCTGTCTCCCATTCTCTTTTTGTTTGAAAACTGGATTTATTTCTGCTTTTTTTTCAAATGGCCACCAGAGGGGGCCCTAAAATACGGAGGTCCTCCTGTGTGTACCTGAGCACGCTAAAAAGACCTGCACTTTTCCAATGCTCCATCTCTCGCAGCTGCGAGAGGCTACCTACTGCTTCTTTAAACTCTATCTCATGCTCTGCTTCCCAGCCCCCCCCCCCAACCTGTGCACGACCTAAGTACACTGATACCCCCTACCCCCACCCCTTCTCAAATCTTGGCCACCAAGCCTAGCTAGCATCGGTTCTTTGCCACATCCCCCAACTCCCCGAGAAGATGTCCTTGACGTTTGTCAAAAGCCCACATCAGGCGTCTTTGTGGTGCGGAGTCTCCGCGGTTCCCCACATCTTATTGCTTCACTTGAATGCCTGCTGCTCCTCTCGGAGAAGTGGTCACGGAATCCCCTGTCTTCTCCCGCTCCGCCACGCAGTGGTCCAACGCTCTTGGTTCCAGCTCAGACCCTCGACCGCCAGATGGCGCTGGAGACACCCAGGACAGGACGCGCCCCCGCTGCGCAGCCGCCGGCCCTGGCGCTCCCGCTGCGTCCGGGTCTGAGCCCTCCAGCGCCTTCGCCGCGCCTGGGGCCCTGGAACACTCCGGGACTCTTTGGCTCTAGTTCAGCCCTCAGGGTTTGTCTGACACTTTCTCCAAATCTCTCCGACACTTCCGAGCAGTCGTAGCTCTCCCAGCGGACTGCCTCACTGCCCAGTCCTAATGCTGCTCCCGGCCCGCGGTGTTGGGGACGCGCTCCCACAACCACCGCAGTCTCCGCCACAGGCGCCCTGTCCTGCCCGGAAAGAACCGCGGAGGGCAGGACCTGGGGACAGGGGTCGGGAGGAGGATGCTTTCCCCGGTTCCAAACTCTTGTCCCCGACTTTGATTTGTGTCGGGATCTCAGGCGAATTAGATACTTTCCCCCCCACAACTCCTCCCTCTCCTTTGCAGCTTCAAGGACCCCGCTTCTCCCTGCTTCTCTCTTTCCTTCAATTTTCTATTCTAAGCTCAAGGCCGCTCTGACAGCTCTTCCCTGGAGCCCCGGCCCGTCGTCGGCTTTCTAGGGCCCCCAAGCTCTTGCTCCAGAGGAAACCCATCTCCCCTGCAGTGAGGTGAGCTGCTCTAAGTATTGCCCCTCCAGGCTCACCTGTCTCTCTGGGCTCCCAGGACTCCCTGCCTGAGGCACTTCTCAGGTGCTCCGCCACACACGCGCTAAGCCCGGGCCTACCACGGCCACCTTCTTTTTGCCCTCTCTGGTGTACTTGCCCTGGCCTTTGTCGTCTGTCCCCAAACTTCGCTCCCTGAACCCACCCTGGAGGCGCCATTCTGAACTCTTTCTATGACAACCCTACTCCTAAGATACCAGTCAGCCAGCCACCCAGGAGATCACTGTCCTCACCTGTAGACTGGCGTACAAAGCCTCCCTTACAGGGCCCTGAGGAAGAGTAAATGAAGTAATTCACAGGAGGAGTTTACTACAGCGCCTGACACAAGAGAAGTGTTTGGCGTGTGTTAGTCACTGGAGTTGCATTCTACTGTCCTACAGAACTGAGGGACTCGCCCCACTCATCCTCACTCTCCAGTTGGGGCGAGGGGGAGCACCCATTTCTTCCCACTTACAATTTTCTCCTAAGGCACCAGGTCTCAAGGTCAATACCTCACTGGCTTATAAAATCCTGAATCCTCTGAGCTAATTCCAGGGAACATTTTGCACTTCATTAAAAAACTGGAGCATGCTCCTCTGACTCTCATTCTGAATCTGATTCTGATTCAAAGAGAGGGTCTATCCACTTCTTCATATTCTTTGAGCTATTTTATAACTCTAAATAGTTCTGCTTTTATGCATATATTACCCTGGTTTTAAACTTCTCCTTTAAACCTTTTGTAACATCTTTTTTGATCCCTCATTTAATAATGAGTTAAAGTGCTCAGAGCCTATAGCTCAGTGAGTAGGGTGCCAGCCACCTACTGGAGCTGGTCAGTTGGAACCTGGCCTGGGCCTGCCAAACAATAATAACAACTGCAAAAAAAATAGCCCAGCGTTGTGGCGGGTGCCTGTAGTCCCAGCTACTTGGGAGGTTGAGGCAAGAGAATTACTTTAGACCAAGAGTTTGAGGTTGCTGCGAGCTGTGATGCTACAGCACTCGAGGTTGCTGCGAGCTGTGATGCCACAGCACTCTACCGAGTGTGACATAAGGAGACTCTGTCTCAAAGACAAAGAAAAATTAATTAAAAAATAAAAATATTTTAATATAATTCCGGGGAACATATGACAAGGGATTTATTCATAAGAATCATGAATATTTGAAAATATTATAAAAATACTCGTTTGTGCCTGGTTCTCTCCTCTTCTCCAGCCTTTGGTTACCAGCTACAAATCGTATGGAGTTGGAACAGAGACAAATGCAACCTTCCTTTAAGTATGTTAGTAAGGAAAAAACGGTCAATTAAATAAATGTTAGTTGAAAGAAACGAGCTCATTTGTTGTATTTGATTTTGGCAAATTGTCCAGGTGAATTGCCTTTGCCTGCCACTCAAAGGCACTTAGTGAATATTGCTTCTGAGCTAAAGGAAAAATGATAACTATTCGAGGTAACTCTTGTTAATTAGCAAGATTTAACCCTTCCACACTGTACAGTACATATACCTCCAAATAATGTGTTGTATATGAGTACATACAACATGATCTGTCAATTAAAAAGTAAATTTGAAAATATATAATACATTTTATATATAAATATATTTTATTATATAAATATATTTATGTATTTTATTATATAAATAAAACATTTTTTAAAAGAAGGCTATGTGTTCCAAGGCTGGTTGAGTTCAAAGCTTGGTTATTTGCTCATTTTAAGTTCTTACATCTATGTGGTTCATAACAAAAATTTTGAGATACACAGAAATCAAAAAACATAAAATCTGTATAGATGGAAACAAGTGAAGCCCTCGCAGGAACACTGATAAGCCCAGCAAGTTGAAACAGGTGAATCAGAAAGGACTCTGTCGACTTTCTTGGAAGTGAAATAATGCACCATAACACCATCTGTCTCAAAGCTTTTGTAGTGACTCACATATAAGCTACACTGATGTGGATGCTGACAGGCAAGTTGCATTATTTTTCTGTGAAATACAGAAAAATCACAGTGTCTTAAATTTAAGAGATCTGTAAGGAATAGTGAGCCCACCTGCACATCCTGCAGCACCAGGGCCCCACTTCAGAACCTCCCCTAGATTCACCCAGACTCTGCAGACACCGAGTCAGGGAGGTCCTTTCTGGATGCCTGTCCTACCCTCAGCTATGAAGAGTATGAGTCATTAAGTAAGCCATGTTAAAGGCTGTGCCTTACACTAAGCCAAACACGAACTATAATTATCTGTCTCTAGTAAATCAATAAAACCATGAGTAAATGTAGAACTATTTATCATCAGATTGAAAAATACATACGTGTGAGAGGAGGTTAGAGGCCCAAGGAGCCAAGTCAATAAAACCATTTTTGGACAATGATGATGTTATTACCTTCACTTGTGTGGTCCAGGCATCCCCAGAATATCACAGCCCCTGTTTAAAGTGTAATCAACAAATGTGATGGTTATTAATCTGAATTGCAAGCTTTCAGTGTGCTGTTCCTTTCTCCTTTCTCAGGTAATTAAATAGATGGACGATAAGGTGCACAGGTGCATGCTTGAAGTCTGCCAGGGACTAAATCGGACCTGCAGGAATCACCTGGGAGCAGAGTGCAACGCTCCATTTTCCTCTCATTGCATCCCCTGCCAAAGGTTTTGACTCCATCTCCAGCTTCCTTCCTCGCAAAAAAACAGCCCAAACATCCTACTATAAAATGAAATCATGAAAATTTGCCAAGAATATGTATCTGGTGCTTTCATCATGCAGCCAAAGGAAACTCTGAAAGGAGATGGTATTTTATTAATAATTTGCTTGACTGTAATAATCATTTCAAAAAGTCTATGCATATGTGTATACATAACTGTGTACAATTTAAAAAACATAAACAATAAAGTAGAATAAGGAGAAATAACCCCATATACTTAACCCTTTAGGGACTTAAGAATAATACCTGCCAGATTAGGTTAGGATGAGAGGAGAGACACTATACACATACTAGGGGGAAGGGGATATACTTCAGGATGAGGGCGTCTCTGAGTGAGATAAAGCACACATGTGTCCACACACCCACCTTCCTCACTCTTTTGCAGAAACCCCAGATGCTTTCAGAGCAGGGACAACTTTCTCTTTAGAG
The DNA here is from genome assembly GCA_963574355.1 of Loris lydekkerianus. Classification (NCBI taxonomy): domain Eukaryota; kingdom Metazoa; phylum Chordata; class Mammalia; order Primates; family Lorisidae; genus Loris; species Loris lydekkerianus. Next base: position 5,113 of record CAUYPK010127338.1, read on the forward strand.
AACTGTGAGATTCAACATTCAAACGTGTGTTGAGATGAGATGGTCTAGCAGGCAAGAATAAGGCAGGGGCATCAGGCACAGCACCATATGGAAACCTATGGTCTATCCCCATTTCTATTTTCTTCTGACTCAACTTACTAATTTCTGTGAGAATCAACTTCATCTTAAACTGGAGGCCTGGATATTAGACTCTGCTCCATGTAATTCCTGCTACAACTACTCAACTCTGCCTCTGTGGTTCAGAAAGCACCTACAGACATAACTATGTGATGGAATAAAGGAGGCTGAGTCTATGGGTCACAGGTTGCACTGCACTGGACTCAGCATTCTCCTACCTCTGTTCAACACTCATATCCCAGGCTTTAAGTTATTTGAGACTTGACAGACCTTGTCATCATCCAGTTCTGCAAGCTCAGTCCACTTCCTATATGTCTTGCTCTGATAACCTGTCTAGACCCATGTTCCTGTCAAGAATCAGAGCTTGCCGTTTTCCTGCTAGTCTCCCCTACCAACTGGGGAGGGGACCATAACTCACTAATGCCATCACACGTATGCCTGATATCAGCAACAAACAGAATTGGTAGAATACTCTGTTCATCCCAGACTTGGCTCTACCACGAACCAGGTCTTCCTTGTCCTGCCCCCATTCAGGACAACTGGAGCCATTTGCTGCTATGTCTTGGCACCTTGATGTGAAAGGAAGGTCTGGCCTATACTCCACAAACTCAGCTTCCAAACCAGACCATCCTTCACTGCTACACTCATTCTATCTCCTACCCTTTGACCTGCCCCCATCAGGGCCTGCTTCTGAATCCTGAGTTTTCCTGTGTATGTCACTACACCTTGCTCAACAAAGTCTTCATATATGTAAGTGATCATCAGATAGATGGACAGAGAGTCAGGTACATGAACAAAAATAAGGATCTCAGTTTTAGGAGTGGAAAGAAAGAAGTCTCTGAAGTCGCATATTAAAATAATTGCAGAAGGTTGGCATCAGACTGAGTAAAGCTGATACACCTATAATAAACTTCCTTCTGGTAATCCCTACTTGAAGAACATCAGTGAAACAAGTTGGCAGGGAAATCTGCCATTAAAATCAGAAGGGAAAGGCCTAGGGCTGCACACTCTTTAGCATGGGCATATAGCACCCTCTTGTGTTAATTTATAGGAAATGCAGGATTCCATATAAATATTTTTTTAGAGATCACTTGCATTCCCATTTTTAAAAATTCAGATTTCTATTGATTCAATCTCCAACTGAACTGTGAAGAAGGAAAACATTTATAACCCCATATCTCAATCCCATATCTGTCTACGTGTTATCACACATTCCATTTTCAAAAGGTCTATCTGAACAAGAGGGTCATGTAGGTACTGACCTGTGGGAACAAGTGTAGTAGAGACAAAGATTCTTGCACAGGTCACAAAGCTAGTCCACAGCAACATCCCTCAAGGCTCCTGGCTGAACCTGGCCTGATTCTCTTCACTGGCCATAACACAGGACTGTTCAAGTTGAGCACAGATACCCAGGGTTTCCATCACTGCCAGGGTCAGGTCATCATCAACTCAAGCAGGGGTCAGTTTCCTCATGAAATATAGGGAGTGTGAGGTGGAATAGTAATCACTGTCAGAAACAATGCTAAGCTATGACTGGGTGCCAGGTAGTGAACTAGGACATTCTTGTCCACCTGCCCTCCCTGCTTATGCTGGGTTGCTGAGGACTGGGCCACGAGGGACAGGGGGCTACCACAGGGGCCATCAAGCTCCTGAACTCTGGGTATGTGAAGGGCCATGCGTCGGAATTAGGGACTGTGCAGATGGAAGAAGGTGAGTAGCCTGCAACACCTTGAACTTCATCGTAAGATTCTCTTCCTACACTATGTCCCAGCCACTCTCTGCTTCACCACAACCACATATATGTGGCCACACTTCTGCACCTTTTTTCTCAATGTTCACTCTGCCTGGAAGTTTCTCCCACTCCAGCCTTCAAAATTCCAAGGCCAAGGCCACATTCAAATGTCATCTCTTCTCTCTGGTTTTCTCTGATATTTGACACCTCCAACTGTGGACTCATAATTGTTTTGCACCTATTTATAAGAAATATATTGTTCTGTAGTTATTTGTCTCCCCCATAGCCTGGGAGCATCTTATGTCAGAGACCATTCCCTCTGTTTGACTTGATGTTGGTGAGAAGGCACAAGGGAAGGGATCATAGTAGAAACACAGGTGAGGTTTGAGCCAGACAAACCTGGATCTGATCTTGGCCCAACCATTTCACGTAGTCATTTAAACTTTCTGTGGTCAATTCTTGTGCCTGTGAAGTATGATGACCCTACCTGTCATGTAAATTAAATGAAATAACATGTATAAAGCCAATAATTTTAGTATCATGCAGCTCAACTTTTTTGTTATATCAACAAAGAAATAAATCTAGAGAGGGAAAGTGATTGCCCACGGTCACATACAACTTTTAGAGCCTGAAATCAGAACATTCAGGGCTGAACTTTTTAAACCAACCAAACTCCTTTCATCCCATTATTATTCTTGTTCCATCAGCCAAAATAATTGCTAACACACTATCTGAGGTTACACCCTACAGTATGTTTCTGCCTAGTGTCACTTCTTCTTTCAAATAAAGACAAGTTCTCCAAAAGCAGAGATTGAGTCTTTCTTTTCCTTGTTCTTTCTGTGCCATGGCCTAACACAGGACGGGGCACACTGTGGGAATGGAAAACATACAGAAACCTGAGTGATCCTTAACTTCCTCCGTCTTCCTCAGCCTCAGGATGCAGGTCCTACCAATTCAACAACCCCCCCACTTCCTATTAATGCTATCTGACTATCCCAGTTCTGCTCATTCACTTCTACCCACATCTTTTGGGTTCCCCAAGGGTGACCATGGGGCAGAGCAGACAAAGTGGTTCCTGAGAGCAGAGCAGAACTGAGGAGTGCTGGTCTAGGTGGCCAAGCATTGGTAGCCACTTTCTAAAGCCAGGCTGAAAAAGAAAAACAAAGTCAATTGGATTAGAAGCTGAGTTGTAGCAGAATGGAGGAGGAAGAGAAGGGATAGTGAAGGAGCAAGACAGGGAAATTGTTGCCTCTGAGTCTGGGAAGACATAGGCACATTTATTTTTATTTTTTGCCTCCACAAATGGTACCACCTCCCTGCTGCAGAAGTGGGCACATCAAGGCCTTTTCCCAGCCTCAGCAGCCCAGAGGGTGAACCCCTTCCTGCCATGATTGCCTGGTTTGCTGTTGTTCAGTCTCTTGGGGCCTGGCCTCCTCTAGCTCTTGGGTTGAGCAAGTCTTTAGAACTAATTACAAGCTAAGGTGCTGTTGTAGTCTAGCCAAATTTCCCTTCAGCTCTTTAAGCTTTTTTGTATGTTCCAATTATTTTTAATGGATACTTAACTGTTTAAGTAATCACAGAGAAAGTAATCACAGAGAAAAGTAATCAGGGCCATTACAAAGACCAAAGTTTCTCTCAAAAGGCTACCTGCTTCTGGAAGAGTTTGCTGATTCTCTCAGAATATGCACTCGGAACATTTTGTACAGTTTTCTCTCAGAGGTGCTCTCAAGTTACAGGAATTCAGTGCTTACTTGACAGTCCTCTGATGCTCAGCTCCTGGCATCCACTGCAGATGGCATGAGAGGTCGCCAGACAGCAAAGGACTGAAGCTGAAGAGCAGTCACCACCCCCAACATCTTGTCCCATTTGAGAGGTCACAGCTAGAAAGGAAGAAAAATTGCTCATGCAGACCCTGTGCTTGAAGACTAACCTTTGAAGAATGCCAGAGAGATGAAGATGTTTTTGCAATAATAGCAACAAGTGTTTATTGAGGGCATGTTATATAGCAGGCACTCTACTAAAAATGCAACCTGATTGAGGAATGCCTATCTCTTAGCTAATAAAAGATATGTCCACGTGCAAACATCAGTCTGACAGATTACAAAGCTTATGCTTTTAAACAATATGTTATACTATCTCCTGTAAAAGAGCGTTTATATAAGAAAGGGCTAAGCCAGCATGAATCCCAAATCCACACACACAAACACACACACAGACTCACCTACTCACTAGATAAATATGTAGTAGGTAGATAGATAATCAAAATCTATATTTTAAGCCTCACTAAATCCTTATCAACTATTAACCATTCCATATGGGCTTCAATTTAGGAAATTCACATTAAGATATTAGCTATGAAGGTAGATCCTTTTAGAAGCATTTTCTATTCAACTTCTGGTAAAACCTACTGGCAGGAATGCAGAGTTGATAGATGACCAGCATGGGGTGCTAGAACATGAACCCTTTGGGGACAGCATCCTTCCTAGGGATAAAGGCAGATAAAAGTGTCAGGATTCTAAAATAATAACAAAATTTCAAATTCTTCCTTCTGGTTAACATAATCTCTCCACACTGAACTTTGAACTCCTTTATCATCAAAGTTTTCCCATATAAAAGAAATCCTCTCTTCAGAATTGAGTGTTTCAGAAAAACCTGTCAATGGAAAACTCCCTGTTTTACGGTTTGAAAACGTCATTTGTCATTATACTGAGACAATTTTTTCCCTCATCCTCAAATTAAAAAAATAAACAGTTGTCCATTTGATAGCTAGTAAGTGTTCCTTTCTTCACAATAACAGCCAAGCCATGAATCAGATGAGCTTTGCCTTTTTTCTCGTCTATTTTTGGTTTATCTTCATTAAAGGAAACACATTGTGAAAATGTACAATTTTCCCATTTTGCTCCTCATGCTTAATTGATTTCCAGCATGAAACAAAGAGGATTAGCCAGAAAAAAAAGAAACCAAGTGATGCTCTCAAACCTCAGGACTCCTCTTAATAACCATTTCATCTTGAGTTGTGGTCACAAATGCTAATTATAAACATCCTTAATAGTGCATATCACCCACCATGGTCGAGTGCAATTCCATTTCTTGGACTTTGACAAAATATTCTATTACCACTACAAAATATTCTATCACAAGCCAAGGAACTGTCAGGAGTTCAGCATTTTTACTTTCCACTCAGGGAAACAGAATGGGTCAGCAGTTCAAGTCTAGTAAATTAGCATTCATCAGTGAGGAGTGTGTCTTGGGCTGTTAGAGCCCTCTCCAGGTCATAGCTTGGGACCTCTTGCAGCAACTTCTCTGTATGAATTAGTAAATCAGTTAAATTAATTAATTTAATTACTATGCACAAGGAACTAGGTGTAGTTCTGGAGATTTGACGATGTGTAGAAATATAGCTCATGCCCTCCCAGGCAGTTTTCATTAGATGGAGAGTTACTTTCTAACTAATACTATGAGGACTGTTCTAAGAGTGACAGAGAGCAGAGAATTTTTCAGGCAGAAAAGGAGTGGAGGTTCTAGGCAGAGAGAACAGCATGATCAGATACTCAGAAATGCCAACTATGTCTAGGTAGTTGGGAAGGACCTGTAGCCCTGTGGGGCATTAAAAGGGCTGTAGCAGAGAATGTGTTGCAAAGTCAGGGTGAGATCAGGTTAGAAAAGACCAGGAATGTCTGTGTAAGAGGTCCGAACTTCATCACTTAGACAAGAATCACTGAAGTGCCCTGAAGAGGAAAAGTGAACTTACCTGAAATTTAATAAGATCACATGCCCATTCACAGATGCTTCAGTCTGGCTGTTGGCCCAACTATGTAGGAAATGCTTGACATGGAAGCTTCAAGGTTCTTACTCTGTTTTTTGTGCCAATTCTCCTCACACCTGGCCCCTCTGCCTGCTTGCAGGAATCCAGCAGGAGCCCCTTTCAGAATAGACTCTCAGTGGATCTGGGTTTATCACTTCCACAACAGTAGCAGAACAAGGCCCAGAGGTTCCTCACTTTTTCCCTTCACAGAATGCTTTAACGTCTCCATTCCAAAAGGAGACGGGCCAATGAGCAAACAGCTAGGGAGGCAACTGCCTGTGAGTGTGAAATCAGAGAGCCTTAGTCCGCCCTCCAGATGCAGGGAGAATGTTCCCTTCCATACACAGAGGCAAAACTAGAACTGCCTAGGGCCTGGAACTGGGATTGACAGTTTCCACCATGTTGGAGGAAGGGGTAAGAGTTAAAAGAGGTTTCACCTCTTTCATGTTTACATGGATGGAGCTGGAATATATTCTCCTTAGCAAAGTATCCCAGGAATGGAAGAAAAAGTATCCAATGTACTCAGCCCTACTATGAAGCGAAACTATAGCTTTCACATGAAGGCTGTAACCCAACTATACCACAAGACTATGGGGAAAGGACCAAGGAAGGGGAAGGGAGGGGGGAGGTTTAGGTGGAGGGAGGGAGAGTAATGGGTCAGGCCACATCTATGGTGCATATTTTTATCTATAATTAAAAAATAATTGTATAATATAAAACAAACAAAAAAAAAATTTAAAAAAAATCATAAAGTGTCACCGTTCCAGACCTGCTTTTCCTATTAACGTGTTGGAGATAATGTTTTTTTTTTTTTTTTAATTTTTATTTTTTTATTAAATCATAGCTTTGTACATTATTGTCAATGCACTTTCTATCCCATGAGATTGATCTAACTTGAAATCCAAGAAGGGCATAACCTTTCTAAAAGTGTTCCTATTTGATTAGCAATAGAAAGGAAATCATTCAATTCAATTTTTAATGAATTTTTTCCTGTAGTGATTCATTTCTGACTACTGTATGTTATGCATATAAACATATTTCTTTTATTGACCTACATAACTTCTTGTGTAAATTGAAACAATGCCTCTTCATTTCAATGCTTAGCCTTTCCCTTACCCCAAAAAGATGCTAATAAACAACTTTTCTTTTGTATATTTCCAACATTCAGATACTGCTGCAACATATTCATAGAAAAACAATCATTCTGTGGTTGTTTTATTTCCCGTTAAAATTGAATAGTTTAATAGGCATATGATAGATTATCATGGTATTTGCTTGTGTTTCCAGTATTGAAAGATTGGCTGCAATGATAGCTCTAGCAATAATAGAAAAAAGAGTTGGAAAGCAATCGAAAAGTTAATTAATGTAGTTGTGTCTTATATAAATGTAATGAAAAACTAAATGAAAGGGGGAAAGCATGTTTTAAATAAAAGTAAAATTAAAATAAGAAAGTGGATGGGAAGAAAAGTGGGAGTGTCAAGTAGGAATAAAACAAGAAGTATATTAGAACCTTGAGAATGTACAGCTAATAATAATTTAGCTGACATGATGTGGAGATTATATATCCACATGTCCAAAGCTTATAAGGTACATGAATATATTTAACAAGATATAGGCAAGGACTTTGAAGATGTGGAAGAGGAGCTGGGAATAAGAGAAGCAGGTTAGAGAACTGAGCAACATGCCTGTCCTAGACCAAGGAAAAGTGTTATAATAGCTCTAGGCATTTCCAAGAGTTAGAAGATGAATTGGTGATTCAAGTGATTGAATGAAGGTCAATTTTCTCTCTTAGACCAGGTAGATGATGAACAGTGATTAATGGATTAACTTTTGCAGAGACACGGGAAGCTGAAACATGGTGTTGTTCATCAGACTGGGGATGGAGAAGTGATTTAAATCAGTTTCCAAAGCTTTATATTTTTTAGAGAATGAAGAAAGAGGTGTTATCTTTTAACAAAAAGTCATGGCTGTCTGAAAAAAAAGTGATATAATTCTTTACCTGTTTTAGAAAAATGAATTTTCTAGCAAAGAGAAGCAGTTTTACCCAAAGAGAAGCAATTTAGTGAATGGTACATTGTTTGGGAAATTTATTCAGGATATCAGTGTGTTTGATGATAGAAGATTGGATCACAGCAAAATGATGCAATTTTACCTGTCACGCATTTCTGTCCTAAACTACAATGGCCAGACACTGTATTAAAATAGTCTCAATATTTTATTTGACTTTAAATATAAAAATGACTTCCATAAAAATAAATACTTATGAATAAATATTAGAGTAAGTTCATAATTGCATTTTGAAGAAAAAAGAGAAAAATCTTTATGAAGTGGAAAGGGAAAGATCTCAAAAAGTACTCAGAAACGATGAGAAAAACAGAAAATACATATAATCTTTGGGACTAGATTATCTACATGGGAATTACAGTCTATCATTCATTAGGAAAATAAGTATAATCAAATTTATCTGGGAGGACATAAACTCTCAGAAAATGAGTATCTGAGGATACATTTTAGAATGAAAATTAAAAAGCCCCACAAAAGGAAATACCATTGCCCCTCTGGATCTTTAGGATTCAATCAATGAAGTATAGAAATATTTAAATAAACCTCACACACAATAAAAAACAGTAATACAAGAATAAAAACATAGTTTGAAAATACAGTGCAGCAACTATTTACATAGCATTTGCATTGTATGAGGTACTATAAGTAATTTAGAGATGATTTAAAATATATGGGAAAATGTGCATAGGTTATATGGAAATAATGTGATAGCATATAGAAGGAACTAGAATATTCATAGATATTTAAGTCTGGAATGGCTCTGGAACTAACTTCCATGGATACCAAGGGATAACTATTATTAGTGACAAAGAGAAAAAGTAAGCATGTAAGTCCGTAAAGTATTTTGATAATCTGTATGACAATATGGATTTTATGGTTAAGTTTGGAAACAAAACCATAGTTAAAATAATCCAATCTGATGTATTTAAAAGCAATTTGGAATTCAAATTTTACATATTGATAATATAAAATTAGCAAAGAGAAAGGTGAAAAGAAAATTGAAGCAATATTTTAATTTACTGACATATAATTTACACACATATATACATATGTATGTAGACACAGTATTTAAAATGTGAAGGAAAAAACCCCTAAAAATATGTATAGACTTTAATATCATCCAAACTAGTAGGTTAAGAAAAATGAAAATCAAATAAATTAAATCTTGTAAGAGAAATCAAGGAAGGAAAATGATGGAAGCACTGAAAAATAATTTAAATATAAAAAAAATCGCATTGAAATTAAGTCCACATAAATCAGTAATTTTAATGAATATAAATTAAATGTCTCTTCAAAAACCAGATTCTTTTTGCATTAAGAAAAAAATAAAACCTATTAAGTAATTCCAAATAAGTCAGCTATGAAAAAGTATGAATATGTTATATATTCTTTAATGTGCACAAGCTCATTTGGATTAAAAAAATAAAGTTTTCTTAAATAATAGATAGATCAAATATCTTAAAATGAATATGGATAAATCAAATGGGAAATACTAAATTGGAGATAATACATATAGTCAACTTTTTCAAAGAGTTTGCTATAAAGTGGAAGAAAAAGTAGCTGACAAAAGAAAGTAGGGATGAGGACGGTAGTCTTTTTTTTTTTAAACAGCAGGATTGTGTGTACATGGAAATGATCTAGTAAAAAGTGAAAATATTGCTGATGGAAGAGAACATGTGGATAATTTCTCAGCAATATTTTACATAGCAGGACCTGCCAACAGTTTATGAATCAAGGAATAATGTTTTAATACATGTATAGTAAAATCAAGAAAAAAACTTTATGAAAGATAAACATAAAAATATTTTTAATAATATATGAACAGAGTAAGGAGGCAATGACAAATATGTAAGTATTCCAATCCATAATGGTATATTAAAAATACTATAAAAATTAATAAATTAGAAAATAGACACAAAGCCTTTCAAGGTTGATGTAATAGTAAAATGTCAGAAGATCTAAAAATAAAACTTTTAGCATTTGATGCCTTTGTGAGTGAGGAAGATTAATATTTTTATTTTAAATTTTATGCTCTTCTAAGACTTTTGAAAATTATCACCATGTAGATGCACTGTCACTATATTAGAGAAAAAATCATTTTTTAAGGTAACAAATTATGATACATTTTCCCAATGAGATACAAGGGTCCAATTACATAGCATAAAATCTATACATGTTAGTGAAGAAAGATGTTTATGTACAAGGTGGACATAAGGTTTGTTTGCAATTTAAAATAGTTGTATCTTTAAAATGCACATGAACTTTATGTCCACCTTATATACTTTGTATGATTATGCGAAAATACTGTAGTTACAGAAAAACATGTATTAAATTCTGAATACATTGGGTAGATGATTGATTTGTAGAGGGAAAAACTTCTCTTTGCTAGTTGAACTTTTTGAAATCCATTAACACAAATTACTCATAATTATCATTTTTAGCTAATAACTTTTAATAACTAACAAGAATTCTAGAAGCCAGAGGTTTCTGAGAAATACTTGAATCACAGGGTAAGGATATATGTCATTGGGGAGAAAGAGCTTTCTCCTTTCGATGCTGGACTAAGGTCTTGAAGTCTCCATTACTTTATTAGTCCATCAATTTGATCACTTTCATTGACATCAGTTACTGACCACTGAGGTCTGGGTACTTGGCTATCATTTATAATTTCTAAAGAGAGGACAGTAGGTCAGATCTTACCTTTCAATATAGACTCCCTTGTGCACTGTCTGCCATAACCTTGAACCCTTATGTATGAATTATGAGAACAACTTCTCTCATTTAATTGGTTTATCAGGTGCGTTTAAATTCTATTAGTAACTAAATAATGAAACTACCCTATGTGCTCATTTGCCCTAACATAAAAACTATGAACAATGTAATACTATGTCTCCCCCTTTGGAAATTTCAGTAAATCATCTTAATGATTTGGTTTATATAATTATTTGATTTATCTAAACAAATAGTTAAGTATTTACTTAGCTAGTTGCATTTACATACTTGTACAGTGAGAAAGAAGGAGAGGGGATTTGCATATTAGAGCTCAAGTCAATTTTTTCCCCCTTAACTTCAAATGTCCCTAGGAAACACCCGACCATGTATCTAATCGTAAAGAAGAAAAACTGAGAATAATTGAATACTTTAAAGTTAAAATAACAGAACTGTCTCCTAGAACAAAGAGAACCAGTACAGAGAGTGAAGTTGCTCACGTATCGGCCCACAGGCTGTCAAAGAGTATCATATTTCATGAAATACTTACCTTGTTTATTCTTTTCTATTTTCATTTTCAATTAATTTATGCTAATTTTTGTATGATTTATACAGTGTTAAATTGTCTCCATTTAATATGTACTAATTGCGATAGAACATTAAGTGCCTGCTGTTAATAACGACTTAAACATAGGTTATACTATTTACAATGCAAACATATGGCATATATCTGTGTTTTTCGAGTGTAAGATATGTATTACAACCAACTCAACACCTATATTGGGAGCCTACTGTTTGCCAGGAACTGTTGTAGGAAATTAGAATACATCAGTGAATAAAAAAAATCTGAAAAAACAAAACAAAAACTGTGTACTGTGTCAGAAACTGAATTGAAAAGGGACATGTATACTTGCTCTTTTTCACTCCAATGTTTTTAATATTCTTAGAAAACTTAACATTTTATGAATGCATGGACAAAAATATAAATTTAGATGGAAATGGTAACCTGCATGCTGGTGTTGCTGAGTCCCAGTCTGTATTGGGAATTAGCAGCCTTGCAGATGAAGGACGGTGACAGCATTGTTTCACTTAACAAAGTGGGTGTTGAAGCTTAAAGGGGAAAGATGACAAAGGGAAACTGAACGTTGTGTCTGTAGAAGAAGAAAAAGCTTTAGAACATTATTAAAAGGAGAACTGAACTCACTACTACTTTTTGAACTTCATTAATCTTTTCCATGAAAATGTATCTCATTGTCAAGCAGCTCAATTGTCACTATGGGAAAATGCTTTGCTTATTCAAAATGGAAATAATGCCTTCATTACCCCGAGGCTTCAGTGATGTTCCACTTTCAAAGAATTACCAGATAAAAACCCAGCCATATTCTGGTGAAGATAGTCTGAAGGTGCCAAAATGGTCCAGTTGGGACAGGCAGATTGCCCGCAAGTTTTCGTTATAAATTTGTTTCTGAAAATAGCAATCATAGAAGAGCAAAATAATATTGCTAAGAATTTTCATACAGAGATGTTTATACTTGAGTACAAGAAAAAGACGCTTTTGAACTTGTTGCAGTCAATCTTTTCTATACATCGATTTTAAGGTTTAGTAGCATTAACTTTAAGTGAAGTTAACAGCTAAACAGTATGTCACAGGGAAAAGTAAGTGTATGATAATCCATACTCTAAACATCAGTCAAGATGGCGCCTGTGGCTCAAAGGAGTAAGGTGCCGGCCCCATATGCCAGAGGTGGTGGGTTCAAACCCAGCCCCGGCCAGAAACTGCAAAAAATAAATAAATAAATAAATAGCAGTCAAATCATTTCTTAGTTCCAATCCTTAAAGATGTTCAGAGTGTCCCAATTAATGTCTGTTTTGGAGCAAAGAAAAGAACTCATGCAAATTATGTAAGACTTCTTTCTTTGGAAAATATTAAAAATCCAGTACGACTTCACCTTTTTAGTATTAAAATGTGGGCTTTTATTAACAGAAAATCATTTTTCAATATTTAAGCAATTAGGAAATATTTATTAAATGAGTACTTCATTATCAATTGTTAGTTTTCTTTTGATAATCATTAGAAAACAGTTTTTGTTTGTGATATGCAGCCAATTAAATCATTTTGGTGTTCTAACATAGCTCAGTTATATTGTACTTTGCCTTCGCAATACCTTGATGTTTTGTCTTTGAGATGACTGCATTTTCTTTTGAATTACAGGTACTTATTTTCAGCCTCATTTTCCCCCAATGGTTTCAGCATCTGTGCAGTGGGCGGGACTGACTCTACATCTGTTCCAACCCTTTAATGAAAGGGATCACAGAGTAAAAAACAACCTCGAACGCCAGAGGCTGCGTGGGGGAGGCAGAAAGTGAAGACAAGTCTCATTCTAGTCTAATACTTTGTCTCAAAAGTATATCATGGTATTCTCAAGGGTTATTATTCTTTTAGGATTCAAAAGAGACTTTGGAAATCTGAGTTACCAGTTGTATTTTATTATCTTGAATTATGTTCATTCAAAGAATAGGCCAAAATAGAAACACTGCTCACATCTGACTGTAAATGGGAATATACAAAAGAAATAAACAAGGGAAGTAAAATATCATAAATGAGAAAACCAAATGCAAAAATGTTTTATTTAAGTGTTAGCCATATCCCCCCCCCCCATATTGTTTGAGATACAATTGGCAACAAAATCAATCCAGGATTTAGCTTTTCAGCTATCCACACAAGGAGAACATTAATTGTTAATTACAGAATTCTAATTACAAAGTCATTTTAGTCCAATTTTTCTTCTGCTTTTGAGGTTAATTAAAACAGAATGAAAATATAGTTAACTACGTTGGTGGCCCATAGATTCAGGGACTTAAGATTAGGTGGGTCTAATTTAGAAATTAGATGAAAGTAACTAATAAAGTTTTCCTCTTTTGTATCATCTTTTCCCTTAAAATTTTATTTTTGACATATTTAAAAATATATTTTTGGTTTTCCATTTTCAGAACCAATATGGAAGCTATTAATGTCCTTAGGGACTATTATTAATAGGACTATTAAAGTCCTTAGGGACAAGAAAAGGATGGACATTAGCGACTTACCTTGAACCTGTGAGTGAAAGTTTCTATAGGGAAATCCAGAATGTCCTGGGTGAGATCGGTGTACCTGAGCAAAAGCCGCTGAAGCCACAATGTGGTAAGTACACTTCAGTGGTCATTTTGATTAATTGCTAGAGGCAGAAGCCCTGGCTCAAATGTGAGAAATACTTAGAGTGAAGGGTAGAGGTCAGGGTGGCCACAGCGATTTTCTGGATTTTACCTCCAGGAATCCAACCAAGTTCTCATGATAAAAATCCAACGAAAACCACCTAGTGGGTCTGCAGCAGCAGCGGAACGAGAACAATGGTAAAATGGTCTTGGGGCTTCTCTACAACACAGGCCTGCTTTTCTGGGTGGGGAGGGCAGAAGGACTATCTGGGCTCTGTTTCAAAGCACTCTTCCCACTCCTGTCCACTCTGGCTTTCCTTTCCTTCTTAAGGAAGGGGGAACTGTACAAGGGGAACTGTACAGGTCATTTTATGGATCTCAGATGCACAAAAATCAAGAGACGTAACAGTCACACAGATGGAAATAAATGAAGCCCTCCTAGCAATAGCAGTAAGCCCAGCGAGTTGGAATTTGCATGGGAAATCAGAAGGGACGCTGCTGTGGACTGTGTCTTTTAAAAGTGAAATAATGGATCATAATACAGTCTGTCTCAAAACTTCCACAGTGATGCATGAAGAAGAATCGGCAATTTCAAATATGATAGGCCACAAGCAAGAATCGATAAAAAGGCTGAGATTTAATTAGAAGACTGTAGAACATTTTCCTCCCAGACACTGTACACCACATCAACAGAGCTATGGCATAGCAGTGGGGTATAGACAAAAAGAGCTGGCAGACACAGATTATTTTCCAGGAGTAATTTGAGACGTCTAAAACCAAAGAATTGATGATATGAGAACTTTAGAAGAAAATAAAGACACTAGAATCTCTAGCTACTGTAAACATTATGCAATGCTCAACTCCAAGATAGGTTAACATAAATCCTCATACTGATGGCTCATTTACCTGAATTACGGTTACCCGAAGCAATGTATCTGGCTTTGAAAAAGCAGTTGCAGGGCATACCAAATGGTTAAAAAGATCTGTACAAAACAAAATATGCATCAAAACAAGACTCAGATACAGACAGTGACATCACCAGGGCGGCAAAGTTGCAATACCAGACTTCCACAGAAAAAAACAAACATAGTTAGCTATCTGTAGATCAGAATAGTCCAGAGAGGTCTCAAGGGCTCCTCAGCTGCCTGTCAATAACAAAGTGGAGCAGAAAAATGGGGCACACCCACATAAAGCTGCTGGTAGGTTAGCACCCTGAAACACTAGGGCAGGGGTGGCGAACAAGTTCGACACAAAGAGCCAAAATTTTAAACTGTGAGAGTCAGAGAGCCACACCATGCAGTGACCTGCCAAAACAGACAAACACTCACACAAAAGCATATAATTTTAACAATAATATATTA
>CAUYPK010127341.1:0-10063 GCA_963574355.1 Loris lydekkerianus
GAGGGGGCGGTGCTTCAGCTCAGTTTTAAAGTAGTTGTTGCTAGTTTACAGTTTTTCTTTAGCAATAAATATTGAAAAGCATTTAACCTACTGATTCCTCAGTTATTGTAATTGTTTTGGGTATATATTTTTATTTTTGAATTTACCAGTGGCTGCTGCATTTTCCACCTCAGCTTATACTCGAGTCACTAAGTTTTCCCAGTTTTAGGGTAAAATTAAGGGGATCGGCTTATACTCGGGTCGGCTTATACTCGAGTATATGCGGTAAATCAAATTACAGCTTCAGTATGGCCATATTTTTCTGAGTAGATAAACATTACAGTAGAATGAATTATCTTATTTCCACATCCTTGCATGCTGCTAATAGTTAATGAAGCTAATAGTTAATCAAAATTAGCATAAGCTATTTCTCCAGCTATTTCCCCAAAGTCATCTTCTAAGGAAGAAATGTTCATGCTAAGATACATCTGTGTCTATTTGGAAAGAAAGCATTATTGAAAACATTATTACCTTGCTTTGAAAAATATAATGCATTATCCTCATCATTTCCAAATTTAGACTAATCCTTGGGAAAAGGCAGATTTTATTTATTTATTTTTTCAGATTAATATGAGAGATTAGGTTATAATGTTTACATTTGTTAGGTAAAGTCCCTATTGTACTTGTGTCCCATACCAGGAAGTGTACCATATACTCTTACACTGTGCCCATTAAGTGGTAGAAGACAGACTTTTAAAACAGCAATTGTTTCTAGACAACACACATATTTAATTTATATCCTTTCATTTGGTTTTTAACATAATCAAAACTTTTTCAAAAATGCATTTAAATACCATGTATTTTTTTTTAAGTATGGGTAATGAATCTCCATAATAATATTTTTATTTCAACAAATTGTGAACACACTGCTTTGCAAATTATAAACAAAATATAGTTTTCTGGAACTCCCTTGGCTTACAAATTCTGTGAAGAATTTGTAAAGGAAAATGTAAATACAATGAGGCTTAATAGCCTCATATTTAACCTTTTATTCAGCAAGAAAAAAAATAGCAAATATATATATATATATAATACAAGTATACTTAAATCCACTCAACCATTATAGATGGTAACAAATTAAAATATATTATGTATTTTATTGTGGAAAGCAGAGTCAAGGGCATCAGCCAACTGATCTAATAATCTAATAAACTATTTAGAAAATGTTTTATGCCTAGATAAGAGCTTTGGACAAGCTGCACTCTTGAGTTATTTAGCATCACAAATATACTTAGTGTAAAGCTATTCAAACACTGCTGTCTTTTAGGTACTTTGAGAGAAAAAGCCATGCTGCCAGGGCTTGACTGCAAAGGGAGGCTTTTTATGAAATATTATAAATATTGATTTCACTAACAGATTGAGACCAATTTATGAGGTTGTGTACATATTAGTAATATTTCCTTTTACATTGCTATGTTAGATTTCAGTGGGGATCCAAACACAAAATTTTTCAAAAAAATCTTAAAAGACTCTCCTGGGGCAATGTTAATTTGGAATTTTTTATTTGTTCTAGTTTTCGAGACTTCTAAGGACAAATCACGGCGTAAGAGACTGGAATTCTAATAGGGTGGTCATAAAGTTCATTTGCAATTTTAAGTTGCACACTATTTTATATTGCATAGAACTTTATGGCCACCCTGTATTTATTTGTATAGAATTAGTCACCACTCATCCAGAGAAGGCTACTTAATGTAGTTTGACAGCCCACAAGATAGTGCACTAAGGTCTATAATGAGATGCCAAAGTAAAAGATAACCCTTGCCCTCAAAAAGATCTCATGTTCTAAAAAGAATCCACGGGAAAGAATGAATAGCTATACGCAGATACACTAACATTTATGTAGACTCATAAACACATGCAAATTCAGACTTTTTTTTTATGAACAGTATGTTGGGCTCAATATAACACATATTATCCTCATGTTCAGGTACTAAAAGTAAGTTCCTCTTTTGATGCTATAATTTAGTTACTTTTATTAAAGCTCTTACTGAATAAATAGGCTTAATAGGTTTAAGGTATTAATCTGGTTCCAAAAACTAAAAAAGTAAATAGCAACATAAAAACAAATTGGAAAGGAGATGAACAACCTAAAGTCAGCAGTAAAACTGAACTTGACAAATGAGCTTCAGTGGATGTACCTTTAACTCTACCACATGTCTAATTTGGGAAACAAATAGCAGCCACTTGTAAAGAAAAATTGTCATCATTAATAGAAGCTGGGGAATATTTTCTAAGTCATGAAAATTGATGGCAAACAAATTTTCTATCAAATAAATTAAGAAATTGTGAGTAACTTCCATTAAAAACTCTATACAGAGTATAATAAACACAAACACAAATGGAATTCTACTACATATAAGAGCAAGTATATAAGATGTCTTTCCATAAATATACTTACAGATATAAGTGTGCTTGTTTTAAAAAAGAAATTTATCTGAGGAGAATTTCTCTTAAATTCAAGATTTTTCACAGTAGTATTTTCCCTTGCCATTCAAAAACTTTATGAGTGAGAGGGAGGGCTTAATACCTATTGTCCTAATCAATTAACTTAAGGTATAGAGTATGTGTGGAGAAAAGGAAATCCTCATAACACTATTTCAGGAATGTAAAGGATTAGTGTAGTATTGTGGAGAGCCCTAAGGAGGGTCCTCTGAAAACTACAAATAGAGTCAACATATGATCCAACAATCTCACTTTTGGGTATTTATCCAAAAGATTAGAAATCTATAGGTTGAAGAGATGTCTGGACTTGTATATTCATGGTAACACTATGTCACAAGAGCCAAGATACAGAATTAGCCTGTGCCCACCAGCAGATGAATGGTTAAAGAAAATGTGTTATAGATACACAATGAGATACTATTCAGTTTTTTAAAAGGAAGAAATTCTGTTATTTGAGACATGGATGGGATTGGAAAACATTATGGTAAGTGGAATAAGTCAGAAACAAAAATAAAAGTACTGTACGTTCTTAAATTTATATGGAAGTTACAGAAACAAAAGTAGAATGGTGGCTACCAGAAGCTGGGAAGTGAAGGGCATGGGAGCATGATGATCAAAGCGTATACAGCCTCAGTTAGAGAGGAGGAATAAGTTTGTGGTGTTTTTTTTCTTTTTTCTTTTTTTGAGACAGGATCTTGCTCTGTCACCCAGACTCAAGTACAATGTTATCCTCATAGCTCACTGCAAAGCAGAACTCCTGGGCTCAAGTGATTTTCCAGACTCAGCCTCCCAAGTAGCTAGGATTATGGGCATGAGACACTTCTCCTAGACATTTCTTAAAAGGTGAGATCTATTTCACAGCATGGTAGATATAATTAATGGTATATTACATATACACATTTGAAAATTGCTAAGAAAGTAAATTTCCAATGTTTTTATCACAGAAAAGAATAAGAATTTCAGGCAATGGGTATATTAATTAGATTCATTTAATTATTCCACATTGTACTCATAAACCACAAAATTATTTCATGCCCCACAAAATATACACAACTATAATTCACCAATTCATAAAAAAAATTTTAGACAGCATATAAAGTATGGATTGAATTGAAATTTTCTTTTATGCAGAATATAAAAATTTCTTTTATATTAGCGAGGGAAATAGTGTGTGGTGGGAGAGACGAGAGGTGAAAGAAAAGAGGAAGTTTATTTTATATTAGCAAAAGGGAAGAGAATGGGGCAAGAGATGAGAGATGGAGAGAGAGGAAAGCAGAAGGCAGGGTGTGAGAGGGAGGGAGATCTGAGTTGAAGTTTTTTGATTCAAGTTTAATTTAGCCACATACATGATAGATATCAGAAACCTCATTATGTTAGAATTAACAGCATATTAAATTATATTTCTGATCATTAAAAGTCAGGACTCAAAATCAACACATTGTACCCCACATATTTATAAATGTATTCATGATCTATGTGTATATGACTTAGTAAAAAATGCAAAAGTAAAATTTTAAAATAAAAAAAAACTCAGGACTAATTTCTGAGCGTCATAAAAAAACAGATGTCTTTAAAAAGTTATAATTCTCTCCTAGAACTCTAAAGTTAAAAATAACCACAAGAGGCAGACTACCTTCACTTTATTTTTAATTACTAAATTTATCTAAATTATTCTTGAATTTGTATTTAATTTCTATTTTGTACTACTTTTCAAGATTATCAGTTTTGTATGTCAAGTGTTTAGAATAAGTTTCCTTTAAGTCATAGCAGATACCCAAGTACCATTATCTTATGTTTCTATACATTTGTCTTGGCTGAGAATACTGAGAAAAAAGTCTTAATAAAAAGTCTTAGTCTGTGCTCAAACGAAACATTGCTAGTCTCTTTAAAATGTCCTAGTTCATAAAATTATCATATTAAAATTAGTAATTTAATACTAGCATTATAAAGGCTTAGCTTTCATTGAAGGCCTTGAGGAAGATATAAAAAAAATTGTTATACATTATTTATAACTATGTATGCTTAGTAGTTCTCTTCCATTTTAAAAGCCTGGAACCCCCTCTAGGGAGAGTCAAATACTCTTTATACAGTGTTCACCTGAGAGTCTTCCTCCTGACCATAAACCTGTATTATTCCTTTCTTTATAAGGCTCATCTCATCATACTATCTTTGTTCTCATGTATTAATCATATCTCTCTCTTCTCTCCATCAGACGTCTGTGTTTGTAGGTTTTCTTGCAACCTGCAACCTTTATGTTGATTTTACAATCCTCTGTTTTGTTTTGTTTTTCCCCTAAAAAGGTTTACAACTTCTTTGAGGGAAGAAACTGTAGTCATTATTTTACCACATAACATTAAAAAACAAGACTAGCATAATTACTATGCTCTGTCTTCTTAGAATTTAAATATATCTTGCTGGAACAACAAGATGGAATGATAATTTTTATTTCTGTGAGTTATATATCTTTCATTAAAACTTAGGAAAAAATAATTAGAGGTATTGGTCTTAATTTAACACATGGTATTTAAGTCTAAGCAGTTCTAGACAAATGGTGCATCTTATAAGGGTACATGTGAAACTTACTAAATGTAGAGTATAAATGTCTTAACACAATAACTAAGAAAATGCCAGAAAGACTATGTTAATCAGTTTGATGAAAATATTTCAAATTGTATACGAAACCAGCATATTGTACCCCATGATTGCATTAATGTACACAGCTATGATTTAATAAGAAAATTTAATTAGAAAGAGATGCATGGGATTTCCTCACACTAAACAACCTGTATAGAACCTGATAAAAATGGGGTTAAGATCAGAGAAATTAATACAATAGAATTAGTAATAGACATCTTTGTAGCTTTTCTATTCTAAATTTCCCAATGACAAAGGATCTACATACTCAAATGTGTGAGATACACTTTACTTCTCTATGAATAAAGAACTTTTAATTATCATCATCTTGTGCTTTGCCTATTTAACTGATTTTACAAAAGTAAAATATCAGTCCTAATTTAATAATCAGTATGCAATCATGGGAGAAATTTGAATTCTTTATTATGATTCTAAACTAAATCTTAGACTCTATTATATGGAAAAGGCAACTGGAATACTCCAATCAACTTTGATTACTTAGGATGGCTATTTTATTAGACCTCTAAATGGAAATGTGTCTATTAGGGTTTCATTTATAAAAAGTAGGTGTGACTTTTGAGGAAGCAGAGAAACAGCTCAAAAGAAACTTAAAAAGTTATGGAAGGATTGACGAGATTGAGAATGACAAAAATTAGGATACAGAGGCAGGAGAAAGAAAAATAGAACACTAGTTTTGAAATAATAATGGGGACAGATTTGTGGCTTTTTATTATTGCTTCACACACTTTACCTGATTCTTGAGATCCAGATTGGGCCTCTGTCAACCTTCTGTGTAAGGTTTTTCTTTTAGGCATTTGGATTGAATTTTCACTCCAATTCCACTAATTATATTGCCATTATGAAACTGATATTCTCCCAACATTGTTATTAACATTTAAATATACATATCTTATAATACCCAATTATACTGCAAGATCATTTAAAAGTCAATTGGATTTGATTTTGTAAATATTATTATTGCTAAGGATACCAAGTTGGTCTTGGCATTACCCAGGGGAAGGCAAAACTTCTATTACTAATTCTATAATCTTAATTTTGGCCTTCTTAAATCCTCTTCCAAGCTTGTGATAATTTTTCATGAGGTACTTGTAGTAACAGAATGACTTTACTATCAACTGGAAATAATAATGGGGACAGGTTTTTAGCTTTTCACTGTTGCTTCAATCACTCTACCTGATTCTTGAGATCCAGTTTGGGACATGGTCGACCTCCATTATAAGGTTTTTCTTTTAGCCATTTGGATCGAATTTTCACTCCAATCCCACAAGATGAACTGCAAGATCCCCAGCTGGACCATTCACTTAACTTACAATCAAATGGACAGGGGATGACACATTTTTCCTGAATATAACCTGAAAGAAAAAGATTTAAGAGAAGAAAGTCTGGTCAGAACATACTGATCAAATTCACTTTCTGTTTCCATTCTTGCAGCTCAGATTCCTCAACAACATTGCTATTGTGGGTTTAATAATTTTCTACTCAGTTAAACAAACCCACATGTTGAAAGATAAAGAAATATGATGATATCTGCATCTAAATTTGTGCCATTTCATTTACTTCATAGGCAATTGTGGGATGGAAGCAATTGGAAAAGTGCACAGTTACTTCTGGTTTCTGATAAGAAGAAATGAAGCAGTTCATGGCTAATGATGGTGCCATCTCCCTTCACTAGGCTTATGCTCCCCATTCTACAATTCCTATAGTTCATTGTCTGTAACAGGGAACACAACAGAGTTAATCTTTCTCACCAGTTTATGATCAGCAAGGCTTTCACTAAAAATGATAGTGACTCTGATTTCCAGGTACTGTGACTTGGGGGTGGGAGGAGGACATACAGCAGACCACAAATTAGGAAAAACGGTATATCATTAAAATAAAAAGTAGAAGATTGGTCAAAAGCTGCATAATGGAATTGCCCTGCAATCAAGAGATATGGTTTGAAGTGTAGCCCAGAATTTCCAGCGTTACCTGGTCTTGCTTTTCAGCCCACTTCTTATTACAGTCTTCCCTAACAGTCTATCCTTAATGAGATAACCTCATTGTTTTAACAATCCTCTCTACTGATGACTATCCAATAAGTTCCTCCAGTGCTGATGTCTCCAGTGAATTCTATACCACCTATGGAACTACTCTAATTGGATGACCAGTTGGCCCACATTCAGCATGTCTAAAGGTAGGAAACAATCTCCTAAGCCATTCTGATTCCCTTGCCTTCCTCATCTCAATTAACTGCAAAAGCATCTATTTCCTGCACCCTGTTGTACATTCCTATATAATGTCTTCTGTTTCAGTTTAGGCAAAAACTATAAATGTAATGGTATGCCACTCTCATTATTTGGTTATGATGGATGGCAAAAGAGAAAGAACTTACAGATATAATTAATATGTCAAATAGTCGATCAGTTTGTGTTAATCAAAAGGAGATTACCATGAGTGGACTTCACTTAATCTGGTAAAAACTCTTAAAAGAGGGCCTGGTACTCTTTTCTAGAAAGAGAGCTTCTCCTGCTGGTTTTGAAGAAGCAATTAGTTATGCTATAAAATGCCAGTGGAGTGGCCACCTGGCAGGGTGTTGTGAGTGGCTTTTGGGACCTGAGGGCAGCCCAGTGTGGTCTGCTAGCAAGAAAAGAATGACCTTAGTATTATAGTTGCATAGAGATTAATTCTGCAAAAACCCGGAGGAAGCTCAGAAGAGGCACATTCTCCAGTCAAAGCTCTGTTGAGATTGCAATTTGGCCCATGCCTTGATTGTAACTTGATGAGATCCAAGCCGAGAATTTTGAGAAGACAGGCTTGAACTCCTGACCCATGGGAATTGTGAGAATGATGGTTGCATTGAGCCTGTGGTAATTTGTTATCTAGCAATTAAAAAAAAATAATAAGAAATTATCTAAAATAAAAAAAAAATCACAAGTTAGCATGGATCCTCCTTATTCATTCTACATTTACATTAATAAGTGTCATAAATTTCTATATTGGAACACCACAAATAGGTCCCCTAATGTACCATTCTTTTGTCAGTCCCTAGTTCAAGATCTCACCATTTCTGACCAGAATGATACAATGTTCTCTCCACCTAGTCTCCCTTTTCCCTAATTGTTCCTTTTTAGTATCTGTCAATTACTTTAAGGGTAAAGATATTCTAAAATATGTAAAGCTTATATTACTCCTCTTCTTAAAAAATCTTTGCAGATCCATTGGTTTTAATATAAATATCCATTGGTTTTAATATAAAATGCCAACCTATTTTGCAAAAATGGTAAGATTCTTTATGAGAGGCTTCTAAATAATGGTTTTTGACCTTGTCTATAAAATATAACTCAATTATCCAGGATGTACCACAAACCAATTCCACCTGAACATAAAAGCATGGGACCCAGGCATGGGTGGTTTTTAAACATCCCTAAATGATTCCAATAGATAGTCAAAGCTGAGTATCACTTCCCTATCTTGTTTTCCCTCATGCCCTTCCTGTTTTGTTTTTTTTTCTTTTTTTTTTCAAGGTATTAGTACTACCCTCACTATGTGCTTTATTGGACAGAGTGCAACCCCCCAAAAGGATGGTTTCTTCCTGCTCTTCTATCTTGATTTTTAACAATGCAAACTACCACAATTGCTCCAAAATGGTTATATCTTTGCTCACAAAAACTGAGTTCTTTTTCCAGAGAGCTTAGCCTCTCTGATTTGTTACTCAACCACTCTCCTGCCAATATGGCTGACCATCCACCCTGTGTTCTTCTGCCACACAAAGCTGGCAAAGCTTCAGACAGAGATCAGTCTGTTTTCCTTCTCTGTGCTTAAAACAAGACTACACAGAAAAGAAGAACATACTAATATCACACTGGCAACACTTCAACAGATTTTTCATATTGCTTGCTCATTCTTCTGAGTTTTTTATTCCTCAGCCTCATGCAGTATAACAGCTCTTTAAAACCTTCTCCATCTATTTTCATACTTCTAATAACTCATCTCTCTCTTCCTGGAAAAATAGAAAGAAATAGATGAGAACCCCATCAATGTCCTTTGATTATATCTGTGTGCATTCCCATCATTTTTCTACTCTCTTCATATGAAAATGAAAAAGGTATCCATTTTCCTGTATAAGGCACATTATTCTCCTCCACCTGATATCTCTCCAAGTCTTCAGCTCTTCCTCCCCTCCCTCCACACTTTATATTTCCCTTAGATTATACTGGGCTCATTAAAAAATTCCCAATAGTACTCATTGACAAGAGAGAATATACCAAATCTAAGAGTGATCAGGAAAGATCCATTCGGAATTGAAAAAAAAAATTGCTTTAATTGAAATAGTTAAAAAAATAATTCTCTACTGTATAATTTTAGTTCTATAGTCAGTTCTAAGAGCTTTGATCACCAATTCAGTATTAGGTACATGGTAAGAACGATATAAAGGGCTAAAGAGAGGTCATAAGCATTACTTAATTTTGCATTATTTACTTAATAAACTGAGTAACAAAATGCTTACATTAGCTACCAAATGAAAAAGGTAGGGCTAGAAATTAGGCGGAATTCATCTCATGGCATTCATGCTTCACATATGTAAATATGAAATGTCTTTTTTTTTTTTTTTTTTTTAAACAGGAACTCAACTTTATTGCTTCAAGCAGCCGCTTATATAGAGCATGGGGAAGGGGCGGGAAAACAAGGCGGGGGATGAGGTGCGTGACAGGGTTGGGCCAATGGCATGGTACCACGTTGACTGTATCTAGGTAGAGGCAGTTTCAGGCCAGGCCTTGCTGAGTCATTGCTACGTGGAAGTAGCTCCATGGATCTACATCTAGTCAGGCTCAGGAAGTTGCACTAGGCCTCAGGCACATGGCAGGGCTTTAAATATTTGAATGTCTATGTAAACCATATTTTAAACTAGGTTTTGAAGTAAATGTCTTGAATGAGATTTTAAATCATT
>CAUYPK010127344.1:0-17775 GCA_963574355.1 Loris lydekkerianus
CCCCCCCCCCCCCCCCCCCCCCCACCCACACCCCCCCCCCCGGGGGGGGGGGGGGGGTGGGGCGGGTATTTTTTTTTTTTTTTTTTTTTTTTTCTCTCCTTTCTTTCTCTGAGAATTGGCTACGTGCATGAAGAAATATCATATGTTACTGAGAGAGACCTTGTGACATGTGAAAATTGGTTGGGAAACATTTGGGTTAGGAGTATCATCTTCCAAATGTTTCACACACTGAGTGTTTGTGTAGGCTACTGATGGCCCAGAGGATGTAACTGAGCTTAACTAGGCAGAAACATAGATTTCAATTACTGAAATGTTAAGAGCCTCTCTTTCTGGGATGTATGTTTGTGTTTGGATGTGTGCACAGTGATTCAAAATATTTCCCATATTGTTCTGTTTCCTGCCTCGGTGTGTGCTGGTAGACACGATTCAGTAATAAAAATTTCTAAGTGCCAGTATCCTCTGAACAAAACTAGTGAATTCTTGGTTTCCAACGTTGCTAATAGAGGAGAACCTGGGACATGATCAAACGTTTCAATTTAGCATTTATCGTAAATTATTTCTAGATTTGTCTGAGATGTGTTTATTGAAAGAATGTAGAGTGATGCCCTTATTCCAAACTCTACCAGTGGGGTTTTTAAATTGACATACAGCAAGACTGACGTACTTCTTTGGAGCCTTAACACGCACATAGATTCTTGTAACCACGAGCATAATCAAGATCCAGAAGCATCCCCAAACTCCAAAACATGTATTTGGAGCTACCCCTTTGTAGTTAACACCTTCCTCACCTCTACTGCCTGACAACAAGTGATCTCTTTCCTTCTCTGTAGTTTTGTCTTGTAGAAAGGGTCAGCAATGAAACCATACAACCATACATTTTCTAGCCTTATGAGGTGGGGTTCTTTCCTTCAGCATAATGCAATATCTTGAATGAGTCTCAAATGCCTCTATGGATAGTCTGTTCTTTTTTACTGCTGAGCAGTATTCCATTGCCTGCAATACCAAGTCAGTTTCTCCATTCTTCCATTGGAGGACATTTGTGTTGTCTCCAGTTTGGGGTTATTGTGAACAGAGCTGCTTTTACCATTCATATACAGGCTTTTGTGCAAACCTAAGTTTTCATTTCTCTAGGGCAGTGTTTTTCAACCTTTTTTATCTCACGGCACACTTGAACCTATAATCAAACTTTTGCGGCACACTTACATTGATCCAAAAAAAGAATAAAAAAGAGAATATGCTTTACTGTGCTTTGAACTTCTTTTGAAAATAATTTAGTTAATGATCTTTAAAAATATTTGCAGCACACCTAAGATCCTCTCACGGCACACCGGTTGAAAATCACTGCTCTAGGGTAAATAACCAGGAGTGGGATTGATGGGTCCTATGGTAAATGTCAGTTGAACTTCAAGGAAACCACCACACTGCTTCTCAAAGTGGCTGTCCTACTCACTTTCCCACCAGCAAAGTGTGAGGGTTCCAGTGGCTCGGCATGCCAGGATGTCGTCTTTTAGAAAAAGCACATGATATTGCCAGTACTTTATTGCCAGTGCTATTAGCTGTTCTAATAGATGTGATGGGGTATCTCATCTCGGTTATAATTTGCATTTCCCTAATGGTTGATGATGGTGAACATTGTTTCAGAGGCTCATGTTCAAGTCTTTCCCCCGTTTTCTAACCGGGATGTTGGTTTTCTTACTGTTGTGTTTTGAAAACGCTTTCTGTATTCTGGAGATAAGACCTTTGCCAGGACTGTGATTTACCGACATTTTCTCCTAATGTGCAGCTTCACTTTTCATTCTCTTCGCACACTGTCTTTCACAGAGCCGGAGTTTTAGATCTTGCTGAAGTCCACTTTGCCCATTTTTCCCTTACATGGATCATGCTTTCTGTGACATGTCAATGACTTGCCTTTCCTTAGCTCACAAAGATGTTCTCCCACAGTTGGTTTCTTTTGAAAGTCGTGAGATTGTACCTTTGGCGTGTGCATCTCTGAACCCTTTTCAGTTAATTGCATATAAATGTTGAGGTTCAGGTTCATGTTTTTCCACTTGGATATGCAATGCCATTTATCAGAAAGATCATCCCTTCTGCACTGAACTTCCTTTTGCATCCCTATCAAAACTCATGTGGCCATATTTGCGTGGGTGTATTTATGCACTCTCTATATTCTTCCATTGATCTGCATGTCTACCCCTTTCTAAGACAGGAGTCCTGAGTACTGCAGCTTTATAGCAAGTCTAAAAATTAGATAATGAGATTTCTCCAAATCTTTTCATCTTTTTGAAAAATTGAAACTTCCACGTGAATCGAAGAATCAGCTTGTTGATATGTATATAGATTTCCATCAAGGATTTCAATTGGCCAGTGCATTAATTTTACATATATAAGGCAAGTTGAGCATAATTGAATTTTTTCCTTGTTGAATTTTTCAATCCACGAACACATTGTTGCTCTCCATTTAACTAGGTCCTCTCTGCTTTCCTTCTTTAGCATTGTGTACTCATCAGCGTACAGATCCTGTAAATATTTTCTTAGTTTTATATGTAACTATTCCAGTGCATTTGTGACTATTACAATGTTGTTTCCTAAATTTAGATTTCCAGTGGCTCGTATGATTGTTCTCTGTGTGTTGACTTTGCCTTCTGTGTCTTTGTAACCTCACTTGTTCCCTCCAGGAGTTTGGGGCAGATACGTTGGAGTGTTCTGCGTAGAGGATCATGTGATCTACGAAAGGGTCATTTTTACTTCTTGCCTTCTCGTTTGTGTGCCATTTGCTTTTCTGGCATTGTTGCCCTGTCTGGGGACTCCAACATGAAGTTGAATAGTCACGGGGAGAGTGGACATCCTTGCTTTGTTCCCACCCTCAGGGAGAAAGCATTCGGTCTTTGACCATTAAGTGGGGTGTCAGTTGTAGGTTTTTCTGTACATGCCCTGTGTCAGGTTTTGGAAGCTGTCTTCTACTCTTCGTGTGCTAGAGTTTTTATATCATCGGTGGACTTTGAATCGTGTCAAATGGCTCTTCCGCACATGCTGATGTGATCCTGTCATTTTTCTTCTTCATCTGATCTCTCAATCTGTGGATTATGTTGGTTGATTTTCAGTTATCGAAGGAATATCCCTTGTGTTCTTGTTTTAACACGTCCTCGATCACAGTTTACATGTACTATTCTTTTCATTTATTGCTAGATTTGAGCTGCTATTTTGTTGTTGAAGAAGAATTTTGTGCCTGTTATGTAGTTTTCTTGGTAACGGTATTGTGCTAGCCTCACAAAATCAGTAGGAAATGTTCCCTCTGCCTTGTTTTCTGGAAGAAATTGTACAGAATTGGTGTTGTTGCTCCTTTCAACATTTGTCAGGGATCTTTTTGCAAAGGTTTTTACCTACAAACTCAGTTTCTTTAAGAGACACAGGACTGAGCATGCAGTTTGATGTTTGAACTACATCTTGCGTGAGTTTCAGTAGTTTATGGTTTTCCAGTAAGGGGTCCATTTCACCTAATTTGCAGAATTTATAGAGAGAGTTGTTTGCAGGATTAAGACATTGTCCCTTTTATGTTTTCTGGGTCTGTAGTGAAATCTCTTTTTTGATTCCTGGTATTGGTAACTTGTTGCTTCTCTCTGTCAGTGTTGCTACAGATTCATCAATCATACTGATCATTTCAAAGAACCAGCTTTTGGCTTAAATGGAGTTACCTATTTTGTATCTGTTTGAAATTTCCTGGTTTTATTTTGCTCCTATATTTTTAGGAAAATGAACTCTCACTTACACACACTGGAAGTTGTGAAATGATTTCCATAGCATGAGCAGCCTTTTCGACTAGATGTAAAATTGGTGATCACAAAGGGGAAAATCCAAAACAATGTAGCCCTGGGGTATGACATTCAGGAAACGTCTACTTTATAAAAGGAGATGAATGCTTGTGAGAAGAGCACGCGCTAGTCACGCATTGATTGTTCTTAAAATTACGCTTGAGGGTGGTTTGGAAAGTGTCAGCAAGGAATTGACATCGCTGAATGCACCGCACCCTTTTGTATTCCCTGGGACAGGGATGCAATGATTGGTATCATTTCTAACACCTTTCCTGTATGCCATCCTTATTCTAAGCTCTTGAGATGTATTATCTCAGTTAATCCTCAGAAGACTAGGCAGTGGGTCTCCTGATTGTCCACCTTTTACACCCAGGAAGTGGAAGGACAGAGAGGTTAAGTAAGGTGAATAATGACAGCTTTCCTTTCTTTTTTTATTACTCTTGTTTCAGACTGGCCACACACCTTCCTCGCTACCTTCGGGGTGCTTGAAAACCTCCAGCCTCACCTTCCTTTCCAGACACAAGGGCCAAGCAGAGCTTCCAGCTCAGACTAGACCTCCATGGATCCACTCCAGAAATGGAATCCATCATTGACCTCGGAATCTTCTCAGCTGACAGCTTCAGAGACTTTGCAGGAGGGCACAGTAGCTTCTCGGCCTTCCTCCTCGGAGCAGCTCATGATGGGCCTAGGTAACCCACGCCCTAGTCCCAGCACCAGCCACCCTGCACCTCTGCCAGAGGGGCTGCTCCAACAGCGGTACCGAGAGGAGAAGAGCCTGCAAGAGAGGCGGTGGGAAAGGTTAGCATTCCCTCAGAGGAAGAAAGCATTCCTGGGGCACCTGAGGCGGAGACACCGTGACCACATGGCACCTTACCCGGTTGAGAGGGAACCCAGGATCTCTCCCTCGGGGAACAGAGATCAGAATCGATTCCGATGTGAATGTCGATACTGCCAAAGCCATAGGCCAACTCTTTCTGGGATCCCTGCGGAGAGGAGCGGGGCTCCCCCTGCTTCTTCCTGGGAGACGCTAGTGCAGGGCCTCAGTGGTCTGACCCTCAGCCTGGGTGGTAGTAGTAGCCAGCCCAGCCTTCTGCCAGAAGGGGCGCTCCAGCAGCAGGAGAGAGAGGAGAAGTGCCAACTGGAGAGGCAGCAGGAGAGCAAAAGAGTGTTCCAGAGGCTGCTCAAACAGTGGTTAGAAGAATACTGAGATGCTTGTTGTCACACTACAGAGGTCGGAAGGGGTTCAGACATAGATGCAGTATTGCCAGCTCCTGGTTGTGGGACCAGACAGTAAGCTCTAGTTGGAGGACTACCGAGACCTGTGTCATGAGTGGAATCCTCCCAGCGTGATGCTGGAAGGAAGTTCCTACTCTCTTGTGCCTGTCATTCCTGGATCGCTGTGAGGCACTCTGAGACAAGGGGAACTGCATACCAGTGGTCCTCACCTCATCTCATGTGGCTCCCGTGGTGCATGTTTTCCACTCTGGATCTCCGTCTTTCCTCTCTACCTTGTTGTCAGTAAGAGATAAAATGGCTGTAGTGTGATTGCCTTGTTGCTGTCCCTGTGCTTTTGTGCCATTTAACTGACTGCCTCCCAGAAGCAGCGCTAGGTCTGTTGAAATGCACTGTGCTCCGCAGGTTCCACCTGCGGTGCATCTTACAAGGGTACATGTGAAACTTAGTAAATGTAGAATATAAATGTCTTAACACAATAACTAAGAAAATGCCAGGAAGGTTATGTTAACCAGTGTGATGAAAATGTGTCAAGCGGTCTATAAAACCAGTGTATGGTGCCCCATGATCGCATTAATGTACACAGCTATAATTTAATAAAAGAAAAAAAAAAAAAATAGGTTACATCCAAGGCCACCCCTTCCCCCATCTGGGATCTGTGTGAAGTCAGAGGGACGGCAGTGAGCACCAGGACCTTCTCAATGGGAATTCCTCCAAGAGGGACCACCATGGAGAGAACCAAGGATATTGTCACCCATGACCAGGATAGTGAGTCTAGAGATTCAGTGTCAAGGAGGGACACTGCAATTTCGCAAGTAGCACCAAAAGAAACGTGAGCTCAATTTCACTACAAGTAGCACCAAAAGAAATGTGAGCTACTCTGAAAATGGTTAGAGTAGCTTTGTTCGAGACAGTCCCAACTGAAAACAGTCTACATGGCCACCAACAGTATAGCAGATGAATAAATTATGTTCTGTCTATTCAATATCAGATGAATGAACTAGTGTTGCACATGACATCAAAAATAAATCCCCAAACAGCGCTGAGTGAAAAAGCCAGACACAAAGGAACACAGTATTTGTATTGGATTGAAAGGTCAAAAACAGGCAAGACTTCTAGAGAGTGACAGCGGTGAGGGCAGTGTATGTCTGTGGGGTGGGGGTTGGAAAATAAGATAGGGGGGTGGAGAATAGATGCTGAGAGTGGCTTAGGAGGTTGGAGGTTACTCAGGTGTGTTCAATTCATAAACATTCATCCAACTGCAAAACTTAGGACTTGTGCACTTTTCTGGATGTATGCTATCCTTTAATTTCAGGGCTGTTAATAACGTACTGTGTGTGAAATCTATGATCCTTAGATAGGCCACTCCATCCTACAGAAACAGATGGCAGAGCTGCTGGGGTCATGGAGGAGGGGGAAGTGTTGGCAAAGCAGCTCCTGGCTCCCCACGGCCACCCAGACTCTCTGAGAGCCCCAGAGAACAAGGCCTGGAAACAGCTACCACAGGAACCTAGGTTCTGAGATACAAAATGATACAGTGACTTACAGAGAAACATGTCCACATGCTCAAGCCTTGGGCAGGGCTAGGATGGACAAGGGCACCCTGAAGGTTCCACAGAGGGATTGCTCAGCGGCTCAGGATCCTGAAGAGGAAACGAGCTCTGATGTTACCAGAAAGAGGCAGGCAGCACCCACTGCCAGGCATCATTTGCCAGTGCTGTGCAGGGCATCCCCTGAGACCACAGATCCCCAAAGCAGATATTATGCTGCTTCCCCAACAAGGAAGCCAGCGCACAGCTTAGTTGGCCACAGGTTTATTACCAACCTAACTTGCTAACGCTATGCAGATGGAACATACCGGCCTCCACCCAACAGGTCATTACAGCTTTACTGGTGACAAGGACAGAAATGGAGAGCTGGTTTGGGGGAAGGCAAAGGAACAGTCTCAGTATGGGGTAAAACTGCAGATCTACACAGAAAAAGAGGATAGTAAACATTCTCTTCTATTCCTAGTTTGCTGAAGTTTTTTTAATCAGGAATAGATGTCCAATTGTGTCAAATGCTTTTCCAGCCTCTGGAAATGTGAAATGATCATAAGCTTGTCAGTTTTGGCCTTAGTATGAACCATAACGTGGAGCTCCAAATGTTATCTGCCCTAATTTCTAGGGTCCCTTTCTTTGTTACCTGGATTATGGTGATGGTGTCACAGGTGTATTTATAGGTCAAAATTTATCAAATTATGTACTTCCAATGTGCAAAATTTATATATATGTATATAAAAATAAACTACACCTCAATAAAGGTATTAAAAAAACTGTGGAGGTAGATGTAACAAGGTCCTAGACAAGGTAGGAAGGGTGCTACACAAAGAGCAGGACTGCTTCTTTGTTACAGAGCAAGGAGTTAAGACTCCACCCTGGGGGTAAAGGCCCTTTGGGGAAGCTCCTCCTCTCTTTAGGAAAAGGAAAATGACTGCCATGCTTAGGATCCCAGGGTATTGTAAAAAATGAACAATAAACTTGGGAATGTATACAATGCACTCCCCATCTCAGATTGTCCTAGGAGCATTAGTGAGCACCAGATTTTTCTTTGTGGGATACTCTTGTGTACCCGCACAAACAACTTGTACACTGGGTAGACTGAATATGCTAACTATAGGTCAGGAAAAACTTATCCCTAGCTTAGAGCTAACACCTGGCCCTACAGGTGTACTGTAGCTGAAATGGGTAAGTGTCCCATAGGTTGTGAAATAAAATGCCCAACAACCACCGAGGGTTTACAGACACAAAACCCTTGTCAGCCTGCCTGTGGGTGTCCTCACACTTCAACTGGAGATTGAAGCAAGGGAGCCAACTTCCCTTGATCACAGAAAGACCAGTGGGCACAAACATGTAGAAAGTCTTAGACAAATGACAGCCTACTCACCCCTGAACACTGAGTATACATACATGCAGTGATAACCACATTCATCCTCCTGATGAGAAAAGAATTGTGCTTTATCTGACAGATTCTCTTCCCTCCTAGCTCTGCACAGTTTCCCCCTAAGGGAAAAAGCACCTGCAGTGACTGAAGTCTGAAATCATGATTTTGCCTTCAGACAGCCAACCTAGACCCTTACTAATCTCTGAGTGTGGCCTAGGGTCAGCAAAAGCACCAGGGAGCTGCTTAGAAATGCATAATCTTGACTCCATCTTATCCCTCCTACATTGGAACCTTCATTCAAACAAGCCCTCAAAGGGATTCATACACAAAGCGATGACAGACAGATGCACTGTTCCCCAGGCAGTGGGTTTTGCTTGGCACCACATGCCTGGCTGCAGCCCTGACACCTTCTGTGGCGGGCCAATTTGGAACCTCCCCAGTAGTAACACTGCCAGCACAACTTGCACGCTCCTCCCCACAAGGATCCTAACCCCTGAGGGCTTGTGACGTGCCCACATTCAGTCTGCAGGAGAAGACTGCAGTGCCCCTGCACAAAATGTGATGCCACAGAGCCCACCAGGCACAGCTGTGGAGCCTGTCTGTCCCATGCTAACATCAGAGAAGGCCCCTCCAAGAGGTGCTGTGACAAGGTCCAGACAAGCCCCATACATACAGGATTGAAGGACAGGAAAGAGTCAGGCCAGTGGAGGATATACAGCTACCAACCAGTGGTGCCCACTGTCAGGGACAGTAACACCTAGCAAATGGAGGTTAGGGAACTAGCAAATAACATCACACGTCTCTTCCAAAGGAGCCCAATGGCAGCAGGCCTCATCTGCTGGCCCCAGCATGACACGTAGAACCTGCTGCCTCCCCTGCTCCTGCAGCTCTATAAACAGCAGCAATCCCATGCTCACCAGCTTGGCTCCCAGAGCTCCTGGCCAAAAAGCTACTTCCCTTCTTCCCCAAAGCCAATGTTTCTAAGATAATTCCACTTCTGCTCCAACAAGGACCTGAATGGCTTCTGTGGGCTGAACCGACCTTTCCATCTCCTGTGGGAGATGACTGCTTTCTTGGTTTTAAACAAGTTTCTGTACGAAACTACCCCAAAGGCGGCAGCTATCAGGACATCACTAACTCTGCTTTTAAAAACACACGTTTACTAAAATAAAAGGTTTGCATATACACCCTGTACTTGTGGACTTGGCCAAATTTGGTCTAGCCATTGCTGATGCCGACTCTGCAGGTTAGTCACATGGGTGAACTAATGCCTACCTATTCAAACACCAGTGCCAGGCACAGGGAAGGTCACCAGCCCATGGCCCACAAGTCCCCCAACAGACCTCAGTGACATCTCACACATCTAATGACCTGATGCTCAAGTACCTATCATCTGGAAGTCATAGCAAATTTCACTGGAATCCTCTCCCCCAGGCTGTGCCAAAAGTCAACACCTTAACATTTGCCAGAAGTTGGGAAAATCAAGCCCTTTCGAGTGAGGGGAGGGGAGGAAGGATAAAGGTACCCCTCACTGGACTGCTCACTCTAAAAGAGTTCCCACCCCTTAATGCACCTGCCTGGACTTACCTCAGCCCCCACCACCTATGACACATCGGCTATCTTACTGTAGTCTGCCCCTCCCCCACCTGTAGGGACTTTAGTTTTGTTCACTGTCACCCCCAAGTGCCTGGAACAGTGCCTGCTGTGTAGCAGGGACTCGATAAATGCTGCTAGATGGATGGATGAATGGATGAGGTCCATTCTTATGCCCTCAGTTGCTGGGTGCCATGTTTACACTAATTATTATCTCTGGGGTCTCCCTCTGTGGAGAGCTAGGATCTGGAAAATAAACATACCTCATCCTATGACCACCTGTCACTGGCCACCCCCGGAGGATCATAGGAACACGGAGAAACTCTTGGTGGGCCTCACACCCGTCCATGAAAGACTAAGCCAAGGGTGCCACCTCAGGGTGGGCCCTAGAGACACCCTGCAGCTCACATCTCCTGTCCCACTGAGGCTTGTGTCAGTGGTGGTACATGCTCCATTACTCCTTCAGGCAAACATGTTCACTCAGTATGGCTCAATGGGTTTGGGGAAAGCTTTCATTTTCAACGCAGTGGTTTTGGAAGTTATTACAACCACAAAAATTTTCGCCAATTCATCCTCTTGGCAACCCCAAACAGTTATATAAGGAGGGTGAAGGGAAGCCATTTAAGACTTTTGTAAAGCCAGACACTAAAGCAATGTGGAAATCAAACATCACGAAACATCACAATCCACTGTGATAACTTGGTGATAAGATTATCCACAAAGTGGTGGTACTGCTTAGCAGGACAGGGTAAGTGAAAGCTTATTGGAAGAGGCCTGTGTCATGGAGTAGTTAGGATAAGGACACAGTGAAGGGCCACCATGGCTCCCAATGCCACTTGTTCCCAAGAGCCAAATCAACCACTGCCTTCCCTTTTCTGGCTGGGCAATCTCTGGTCCCAACCATCCAATACTGATCTAGGTACGTCAGCCCCAACTAGGCTAGAGTGGATCCCCCCTAGACCTTGCTCTGGGGCTCCAAAACACCTAGAGCCCAGGAGTGTGTCCTGGGCTAAAAATCAAAGAGCATGAAGCCTTGCAGGGAGACTCCGTGTGACCAAAAGTCCAAGGCAAAGACCACTGAGGAAATCTGGGAAGAGAAAGAACTTGCTCTTCACTGTGCCACCTTCTACAGATGATCTGCTAACAGTACTTTCTCAATATGTAAAATCTATTTTTTTTTTTTTTTTTTGAGACAGAGTCTCAAGCTGTCACCCTGAGTACAGTGCCGTGGCATCACAGCTCACAGCAACATCAAACTCTCGGGCTTAAGTGATTCTCTTGCCTCAGCCTCCCAAGTAGCTGGGACTACAGGCGGCCGCCACAATGCCTAGCTATTTGTTGTTGTTGTTGTTGTTGTTGTTGTTGCAGTTGTCATTGTTGTTTAGCAGGCCTGGGCCAGGTTCAAACCCTCCAGCCTCGGTGTATGTGGCCAGTTCCCTACCCTCTGAGCTATAGGCACCACCATGAAATCTATTTTTTAAACATGTGTTTTTAAGTCTGCTTTTCCTCTTTTCACCTTCGCCACACAAGTGGTGACAAACATAAGCAGCTATGGCAATAGAAAATGCAACAGTGCAATTAAGGACAGGACATGGAATGCATGTTTTTACTACAGTCTACAGCAGCATTAAGGAGAAAAGAGTTGGCTCTGGTCCCTACCTGTCACTGCATCAAAACAGCTCAGCTCAGGTAACCTGCCCCCAAAGCCAGGGACCCTACCTTAGCCTCACCTCTCAGAGCACCTCAAACTCAGGGCTGCTTCTTCCTTCTAGAACAACTGCCCTAATATTAATAGTAGCCCTTCCTCAGCCTCAACTTCTCCCAACCCCTAACCCCATATCTTTCCTCCTCTCACTCCATTTCTTGGCTTTTCCTGGACAATTTCAAATTTTCTCAGGCAATTTTAAATTCACTTCTCAAGCCCAGGCATCTTGTCTTCTGCATCTCAAAAGTGCTCAGTGTTGGGCGGTGCCTGTGGCTCAGTAAGTAAGGCACCGGTCCCATATACCGAGGGTGGCATGTTCAAACCCGGTCCCGGCCGAACTGCAACAAAAAAAGTTTGGCTACTCAGGAGCCTGAGGCAAGGGAATCGCCTAAGCCCAGGAGTTGGAGATTGCTGTGAGCCGTAAGGCTACAGCACTCTACCGAGGGTGATAAAGTGAAACTCTGTCTCTACAAAAAAAAAAAAAAACAAGAAGTGCTCAGTGTTTACAAACCACCTCACTATCCCCCCTGACATTGTTCCTGCATGATTCATGCTCCAAGAGGCATGCTTGGAGCAGGCAAGCCTGAAGCCCCGGAGTTGACTCCAAATAAACCCACCCTCATCAACTCCATTAGGCCTGTCTTCTTTGGACCCCTATTTCAAACCCCCTCAGGGTGGACCTTATCTCCCTCAAATGCAACTTGTGAAATTTCCACACTATATTACAGTTCCATGACTTTCTAAGTAAGTCTGACCATACACCCCTCTAGCCGAGCACATGGGAAGAAACAAGGAGGGACCTGATGGCTTGATAGTACCGACACTCATTGCCCTGGATATCTAGAGTCTCAACTTGCCCTTCTGTTCTCCCTGTCCAGTGAGGATACCTACTGAGCCACTGCTGTGACCAGATGAGTGCCTTCTTGATCCCCAGCAGTCCTGGGAGGCATCATTACACACATGTGGTGACCCAGAGACTCTGGAAAGAAAGACACTCTGTGGTGGCATCAGGGCGAGAGGGTGCTGGGCAGACCCTTAAGCAGAGATCAGTCAGTGCTCAAGTCTGACCCCAAAGGCCAAGCTCTGCAGTGAACAAAGTACAGAACCAGCCTGAGTCATAGAAATGTTCTTCCAGGTGACCTGTTCTAGGTAACTTTCTCATCCTCGTCTAGAGTCAATAACAATTTCATAGTTGTGGGTGGCGCCTGTGGCTCAGTGAGTAGGGCGCTCGCCCCACATACCGAGGGTAGCGGGTTCAAAATCAGCCTCGGTCAAACTGCAACCAAAAAATAGCCAGGCATTGTGGCGGGCACCTGTAGTCCCAGCTGCTCAGGAGGCTGAGACAAGAGAATCGCGTAAGCCCAAAAGCTGGGGGTTGCTGTGAGCCATGTGACGTCATGGCACTCTATCTAGGGCGGTAAAGTGAGACTCTGTCTCTACAAAAAAAAAAAAAAATTCATAGTTGTAACTGCATTATAGATGCTGTATTTTTTTCTTCACTTAACACATTTTCCTGTTGCTACATAATATTCATCAAGATCATGTCTAACATGGCTCGGCGCCTATGGCTCAAGTGGCTAAGGCACCAGCCACATACACCTGAGCTGGCGGGTTCGTATCCAGCCTTAGCCCGCCAAACAATGATGGCCACAACCAAATAGCCAGGCGTTGTGGTGGGCGCCTGTAGTCCCAGCTACTTTGGAGGTGGAAGCAGGAAACTCGCTTGGGCCCAGGAGTTGGAGGTTGCTGTGAGCTGTGATGCCACTGCACTCTATCTAGGGCAACAGCTTAAGGCTCTACCTCAAAAAAAAAAAAAAAAAAGAAGAAGACGATCATGTCTAACACCCAAATGTTCTATTAACATATCATAATGCCCTTGAGCTCTAATTGCTGGATACTCCATTTCTTTCCAGATTCTCCTACTACAACCAACATGAGAATGAACACCTTAAACATATTTCCTTCTCTCATTTTTTCCTTAGGAATAAATTCTCAGGTGTTAAATTTTGCTCCACGAGTTCAAATACTTTTGTGGTAACTGGTACTGCCTGAAGCATTAACTCTTGTCTTCCACAGTGCAATGACCCCATTACTAAAGGGAGGGAGAAAGCAAAGTCAAATCCACTGTACCCTACAAAGGGTCCGAGAAAGGGGAGCACTCCCATTTAGCAAAGCCACCATGCAAGGGCTGTCATCCTGTCCTTGTTATGTATCCTTTGACGCCACACAGGTATGGCAGCATGTCTCCAAATGTGAAGACAAACAGGGAAGGGAGAAGATCCAGAACAGACGCTCATGAACCATACCCCAAGGACTGGCACTGAAGCCACAGTGCCCCCAACTTCTGATTATAGCCTGCCCTTGAGAGCATATATGGGCCAGCTCCTTGCACAAAGATACAAAGAAAATGAGGCCGCCTGCCCCAATACCTGACTCTAACTCAGAGACAGGCATGTGTTAATGCCACTGTTATTCTACCTAGAGCTAGCTATAATATCCCTACAGGGACCTGAATTTTGAGGAGGCTGGCAGGTACAGATATAGCTCTCATATTGCCCCTTTTCTCCTCCAAAAAGAGGGGCAATAAGACCCGGGGTAGGGTCTTTGGAGACTTCTCCAGCTGTCTTGGGAAAAGTCAGGCCCTAGATGGGGCTCTATGGTTCCTGTCCCTTCTCATCTGCCAGGTATCCTAGCTTGTGGCCCTTGTATAGTGTACTATGTCAAAGCTCTAAACTTGAAAACCACCAACCAGGAGCTGGGCCAACAGTAGACAGTTAAGAGTCAAACCTCACAGCCCAGCACTTGTGGCTCAGTGAGTAGAGCCGTGGCCCCATATACCGAGGGTGGTGGGTTCAAACCCAGCCCCGGCCAAACTGCAACCAAAAAATAGCTGGGCGTTGTGGTGGGCGCCTGTAGTACCAGCTGCTCG
Organism: Loris lydekkerianus; assembly: GCA_963574355.1. Lineage (NCBI taxonomy): Eukaryota > Metazoa > Chordata > Mammalia > Primates > Lorisidae > Loris > Loris lydekkerianus. The sequence continues at coordinate 14,192 of CAUYPK010127344.1, forward strand.
GGAGGCTGAGGCAAAAGAATTGCATAAGCCCAAGAGCTGGAGGTGCTGTGAGTCCTGTGACGTCAGGGCACTGTACCAAGGGTGGTAAAGTGAGACTCTGTCTCTACAAAAAAAAAAAAAAAAAAAAAAAAAGAGTCAAACCTCACAAGGGAATGGCCACCCCACCATGCAGTACTGGATCCCATACACTGAGCCCTCAGAGGCTAGTCCTCTGTTGCCACATGGTCAGAGGTTAACTGACGCTAAAGGGTAACAAGCATTCCCACCAGACAGGCCAAGATCTTTCCTTGAGTGCTTTTAGGACAAAAACCACAGACTGAAAAAACCCAGTCATTGTTCCTGTGTTGCTGTGGCTAGCACTGCTCACTGACAAACACAACCTCAACTCAGAACACCCTACAAGGCCTATTTCACAGGTGAGGAGACCAAAGCTCAGAGAAGTAGAAGGACTCGCTTGAGGTCAGAATCCAGATCTGTCTGACTGCAGACCTAAAGACTCTCCTGCTATGTTACACACCATACTGTATGACAAATTCTACAATGTCCCCGCTTTTCTAAGCCTATTTCAGCAGCATCTCTCAGAAGCAAGAAATCAGTTTATAACTGTTGTTTCATGCTGTCCTTCCTAAATAGATAATATTTAAGACTAGACATTGAAAACAACCAACTAAGACAGGCATACCTCGGTAAGTACTAGGGTAAGCTCTTTGTCAAAGATCAACATTAGAAATCATTTAAGAAGCACACTCAAATGCTGCCCCGAGTTCACCCTCATCCGCCCTGGTTCCTGGCTCTATGTCTGCTTGGTGCTTCTCACCCCTTGCCTGCCCCTCATTTCCTCCCATGTCAGAGCATGGCCACTTTCTCAGGCTGTTTTCAAACTGCCTCTTTGGAGCTTCTAGAGTCCAACCTCAACTCAGTCCTATAGAGGTCCTAGCATGGACTACCCCCTTAACTCAGGTTCCAAGTGGGTACTGGGGACATGATGGCGACATCCCTCTGGCCTGACTCCCAAATATGCCTCATCATCCTCACTAACCCAAGTAGCACTTGCAGCTGGCACATCCCAACTTGGGTCCAGAACTGCTCTCCTCTCCCTCAACATAGCAGATAAAAGCCATGGCATGCACTACTATTGAGAAGTCACATCAACAACTGACATTCCCCTGCAAACTCTGATAGCCATTGAACTGTGCATAAGTTGCACAGTCACCACTGACAGTTCCAGTCTCTGAAAGCCTTCTAGCTTTCCATCTTGGGACCCAGCTACCCCATGTGTCCATAAACTCCAGGCCACCTACAACGCAAAGACCTCACTTCCAACACTGGGGTGTCAGACGTGCTATGTCATGCCTGTTGTCTGTAATAGGTTTTAGGACAAATTATAAGGAGACAATGTGCTATAATGAAAAAAAATCCCAAATGTAATGAAGCAGTTGGAAACTGGCGTGAGGTTGCTGCATATAAATCTAAGGCTATAATAAATAAAAGTAATAAGAAAGACAAGTGAGACCAAGTCCTGGGTTCAATAGTCAAACTTCTTGAGCCTTCCCCACAGGGGACATGTGTCCCCTGGATAGCTCCAGACAGGACAGAGAACAGGCCAGGTGTGGGAAGAAACCCTGGGGAGAAACCATTGACCAGCCAGGGCTCCAAATGCCAGTGGATCATTTTATCCCCCCCCCCTTTTTTGAGACAGAGTGTCACTGTGTCGCCCTCAGTAGAGTGCTGTGGCGTTACAGCTCACAGCTACCTCAAACTCTTAATTGATTCTCTTACCTCAGCCTCCCAAATAGCTGGGACTACAGGCACCCACCACAACGTCCGGCTGCTTTTTTGGGTTGTAGTTGTCATTGTTGTTTGGCAGGCCCGGGCTGGATTTGAACTTACCAGTTCTGGTGTATGTGGCTGGCACCCTAGCCTCTACAGGTGGCATCTACAGGTGCCGAGCCATGGATCATTTTCTTTTGATTGTCCTTTAAATTTTTTTTCCCACTTTACTCTTGTCCTGACAAATAACTGGGCTTTAGTGATATTTGGTGAACTATATAGTACCCATTAAAATAAATGCATAGCTCTCTCCTTTTCCCCACCATCATGGCATTTCTTGCCATGTCTCCTCACAAGACTTTTAGAATCAAGCAATTCCTGTCCAAGAAACAAAAGCAAACTTGTGCTTTTTGCCAATGGATTTGGATGACAGCTGGTGTAAAGTCAGGTACAACTTCAAGGGGAGACACTAGAGAAGAACCAAGCTGGGTGTACAAGGAAGTGCACATGAGAAGACACACATAGTTATGCTGTATCAAGGTCAATATAATCTTATCATATGAAACCATTGTCTGGACAGCTGCACATGTTTTACTGGAAAAATGGTTTTTCTATTGTTAATATGCTCTACACTGTTAAACTAGCTCAATAATAAATACATGAGACTTTTTGTTTGGAAAAATAAAATAAATGCATGACTACCAAAATACAATAGGCTCACACTTCCAAATTCATGAAGTTGTTTTCTATGGTAGGAAATACAGATTCCTTAACCCACATGCTTTATTTATAGGAACTCCCTTCAACTCACAGATGAGCTTCAAACTCTGCACATCCCAAATGAACCTTATGTCTCTCACAAAATGAAATGAAAATATGATAAGAAACCTGCAGGAGCAGTGGCTGGAGGGCAAAGCAGGGCCATGCTTAACTACCTGCAGAGCATGAGAACAGCAGAAAGGCCATTGGCAAAGCATACACCCTATGGCCCACATATTACAGAAGCACTGACCCCTGCCAGACCCGTGAGACAGAAAGACAGGCTATCTCAGGTTGAGAGCACTTAATGAGCCAGTTATGAAAGAGCCAGTCTAGTCCCAGGCCCACCAGGAGCTCTGGAGTTCCTTCCCTGGCTATGGTATGCCCTCTCCAGCTATGTCCCTCCTCTGGCTCCCTTCCTCTCCAGACATACACAGCCTTGTTATGCTGGCTCCACTCCTGTCTCCCTCCCTCCCCAGCCGTGGATTCCCACTAGACTGAGGAAGGGACAGCAGATGCCACTCTCTCCTGTGCTCATGTCCAACACTAATCACTGACTGGGACACTCTGCCCCTGAACTTAGCCTCAGAATCCACTTCAACTAAAGCTTCACTGAACACTGGGGTACAGAGGAACGCTGGCTTCTCTTCTTCAGGTATGCAGCAATCCCCCCAGACCAATTGCATGTCTGCCAACAAGGCTCAAAGGGAACCCGACATCTCAATGTCTGGCCAAGAACGACACCCCTGCCCTCACAACCAGATCCAGAGGCCCTGTCAGGAAGCCTCATTATCTTTCTTTCTTTCTTTCTTTCTTTCTTTCTTTTTTTAGAGACAGAGTCTCACTTTGTCACCTGTTGTAGAGTGCTGTGATGTTACAGCTCACAGCATCTCCAACTCCTGGGCTTAGGTGATTCTCTTCCCTCAGCCTCCTGAATAGCTGGGACTACAGGCATCCACCACAACGCCCAGCTATTTTTTGTTGCAAAATATTTGGCCGGGGCTGGGTTCAAACCCGTCACCCTTGGTATATGGGGCCAGCACCCTACTCACTGA
>CAUYPK010127345.1:0-10341 GCA_963574355.1 Loris lydekkerianus
GTCCTCAGGATATCAAGGTAACCATAACAAAAACAGTTTCTGCTCTCTTGTGTGTTTGATTTTTGTAGAGAAAAGTCTTAAAAATAGTAATCACACTGAATTCCATTTTTGACAAATGCTATTTCGGGAAGAAGGAACAACCGGCTGAATGTCTCTCAGCAGAGGGAGAACCAAGGCATATTAGGAAATACAAACAAATGCAGAGCTCCGTTTATAAGCTGACTGGTAGACAGCTAAGTGCAGATGCCCACTGCCAGCTGGACACATGAGTTTGCAATTCACAAGGATTGGGGTTGCTGGAGGTTCCTATGTGACAAGGAAAGCCCAGAAATGGAGGTGCTCCTGTGGGGAGAGAGCGCAGAGGGAGAAAGGCTTTCAACATGATTCTGAGGACCTTGAACCTTGAAAGGAGGGTAAAGGGGCGTTCCTTGTTCTCATTAGAGCATTTGCAACAAAGGAAACAGAGGAGGAATGAGTATACACATGAAGGACAACAGGGGACTTTGGTGACAAAAGTGTATGTCAGAAAATAAATGTGCAGAGAAGAATCGGTGGATTCACAGGAGGTGTGAATCGAAGCAAGAGGTGGTTCGTTAGGATTCCTAAGCAGAATCCATACGGGTGTAGGTGGAAGGGACCCTAAGAGAAGAGCAGTCAGTGTGAAGTGGAGAAGGAAATAGAAGGGAAGGTGGGGTAGTTTTGTCTGTGTAGGTTTTATGTTTTTTACAATATATTTTTTTCTGGATAGATTTATTGTAACTTACGGAGTAGCAACTAATATTAATAAATTTACTATATTTATTTTAAGTTATAACAAATTTAATTACTTAATAATATATCAATGTTTTAACCAATACTACCTGGAATATCAGTAAGTTGTTTCAGTTTTGTTAATTCGTTAGACAGGGATAGACAATTTAATACTTCATCAAAATATTTGACTACTACTGAAAATACCACGATTCCTATAATTATGGGCTTTATTAAATTAAGTTACTTAACTTGCATATTTTTCACACTAGTTAATTACAGTTACGCTGAAGCTTTCATTTTCTTTAGACTAGACAGAATAAGAATTATTTTCTATTTCTCATTGGTAATTTTCTCCTGTTTTCATTAATATTAAAATCTGAAATATATAAAATATATAAAAATAATGAAGTTAACATGGACATAAGACTAAAAAATTTCCTTCACGAAATAAAAATGGGAAACTGGATTGGAGAATCTTTCTCAGCACTTAAGGAAATGAAAAAATATTGGTTAAAACTAACTGAAAATGCAAAATGAATTATCAAAATTCAAGGAGCAAAGGAGTGTTATGTATAATGCAAAAATAAAAGGAGATTCAACAACTTTAACAGAAATCCAGAACACAATACTTGTGAAATCATTTAACATTAAAGTTGCCTTATGCTTGGATGTTTGTGTGACATTCTGAAACCCCCTTAATCTCTTTCAGCCTCAGTTCTCTCATAAACGAAATAGGCTCAAACAAGTTTGATGTAAGCCGTCCACATTGTATATCAATTGTATATCAAATTAGCACCATAAACGCATTAATGTACACAGTTATGATTAATAAAACATTTAAAAATACATAAATAATTAAAATAGGCTCAAAATATTTATATAGTTGTAAATACTAATGGAACACAGGCTTTTAAAGCACCTAGCACAGTATCCTCCATAGAGGAGGAGTTAACATACGGTAGATATTTTCCTCTTTTTCTTCAGAGAACTATAGGTGAGAATATTATTTTTTTTCTATAACATTCTTAGAAATGGTGTTCCACCACATTTTGGTAACTGACCTGCATAGCAGGTGACCTCCAAATACCTGTATCCTGTAAGGATCTAGAGGGGCTGAAGAAAGTGTTACTTGTCTCCCAAAAAAGAGTCCTATTTATACTCAGTCAGAAAATGGTGGCTTATCCAAATACCTAAGAGTAATAAACATCTAGATGCACAAGACAAGAAATATTTATTTACTGAGTCTAGCACCTGACTCATGCCCGTCCTCACCCTCAGCACTCCAGAATACACTCCCATAGCACCTGGGTTCTCTTCCTCTCAGGGTAGAAACCTCCTGAGACCTTGGCCAATCACTGCCCTCACCTCCCTGACCATTCACACAGAGCTGCTTTCTGTTCTGCTGTCATTCGGGCTTTGTGGTTTCCCTAAAGAGCAGAATGCCACAAGTAGAAAGCAGAAGTTACATAAAATTTCTAGTTTCTGCAAAAAACATCTGCAACAGAGGATTTCCTGAATTTCTGCTGCAGATGACATAATGGTAATTGTAGCTAAAAGGAAAGAGAAAGCAGGGTCCAGGCTGCAGGTGGACTACTGGAAACCTTCCAGGGGGAAGACCACTGCTGGTCGAGTGTAACAAGGGCATGGATCAAGACTGGAAGGCTGGTTTCAGATCTATGCAGAAAGCTTACTTCTTCCTGGGGATTTCTTATCCTGCTGCAAAAGTGCTAATCTTCAGCAATAACAGATTCTATGTTGTCATACATCTGTTTCCTTATCCCTGGACTACTACACACAGAATCAGTTTCCAGCTTCAGAAAGACCGTGGACTCCTTTGGGTTGGCAGTTATAGTCACAGAGAGAAATGTACTTAATCCCTGCCCACAGCCTGCTATGCAACCAATATACACATCCAAGGATCACCCCATCCACACACACTGTGAGACTCCAGGGGGAGGTGATGGAACTTGACAGTATTCAGGAAAAACTGGTGTAGTAGTGAAACAGGACAGTCTTTGTTTCACAGATTCATTCCTATTATCATATTATATTTCAAATACTAACAAATACAAGAATATTCTCACTGTCGCTTTGAACAATGATCGAAGACAGCTCTTTCACAGCATAGTAAAAACTCTGCCTAATCCACAAATGAGAAAAATCTTATAAAAAGTGTGGAGTATGAAAGAATACTATTGTCACCTGAGAGCTGGTGAGGTTTTTCTTATTCAAGGGTGACATTTTAGTATACTTGAGTGGCATTCCTACTATCAGCACCATATTTTCATTGAGGTATTTCACCAGGATATGTGTGTGTGTGTGTGTGTGTGTGTGTGTGTGTGTAAATTGCTGAGGCTTTTCTATTTTGGCAGAAGTCTGTCCCATGGCAGGAGATCTTTCTTCAGACCTAAAAAGAAGCTCTTTCCTATAAAGAATTGATTCCATACTGGAATAAGTCCATTTCTATAACTCTTGTGTCTTAGACAGGCAATATACTCCAAGTTTCAGGAAGGGCACGTTCTCTTTGGACCATGGGCAGCTCTGTGGGGAGAAAAGGGGTCAGAAAGTGTCCCTTGCCCCGAGCCTACTCAGTATTCCAGGGCCTCCTGACTCATCAGTCCAATGTTCTGTGCCAACCAGGGGGCTAGAGAGCCTGCCCATCTGAGAGTGGAAATCGGAGGGAAGATCTCCCATTTGATGGTACATCAGCTCTTTTTTGTTGAGAGTACATTGTCAGAATTATATATTTTTTCCTACCGTCAGATCATGTTCCTTGACTTTATGATCTGGAGATAATTTTTATTCTCATTTTGAAAAACAAATGAGCTCGCAGCAGTTCCACCTGGTCTCCGTTTGAGCCAGAACAGAAGCAAAGGAATTTCAGAGAATACAATGTTTACCTACTTACATCTGTGGACCATCCATTTGGGTAGTTGAGAGGTATTGGTGTTATCTGGGCAACATTGTAGTTAAAGAAGTTAATCATCCAGAAAGGCTATGTTAACCAGTGTGATAAAAATATGTCAAATGGTCTATAAAACCAGTGTATGGTGCCCCATGATTGCATTAATGTACACAGCTATGATTTAATAATAAAAAAAAAAAACTGCTAAAAAAAAAAAAAAAGAAGAAGAAGTTACTCATCAAGGGTGTGTGAATTGCCCAGGTGTGAATTGCTCAGTAGCAGGGAGGAGTTTCGGGTTAGCAGGGGTCTGTCAAATCTGTCTCAGGTTAAAGACAATCTTTCCTTGTCTCCTATGGATGGGACTGAGGGCCTTCATTGTTTGTCAAAGGATTTTTGTCGCCTTGCAGCTTCTTTAGAAATCAAACAAAATGAAACAATACCTGAATTGTTTCTTTTTTCCTCCAGCATTTGTAGGGGAACCAGTTTAGAAGCAGGGCCACAAGGACGTTTTTTAAAATACCTGGATCTGTCTTTGTAATTTCCTAACACCTTTCAAATTATAACCAATCTATTCGTTATTTTTTTATAATGAAACAATCTTTTTCCATCATATTTGCAGGTGCCAGTGTTTTATTAATATGATTTGGCTTCCTATTGTCACTTCCACTTAGTATTTTCTGTAGGCATATTTTTTTCATATCCTAGAGTTTTTAACTTGTTATATGTTCTAGAGCAGTGGTTCTCAACCTTCCTAATGCCACGACCCTTTAAAACAGTTCCTGTGGGTCACAACCCACAGGTTGAGAACTGCTGTTCTAGAGTATTGGGGAACCTAGTGGCTGGTCTGGAGGGACCCAGGCAGGGTTGCATTGGGGGCCTATCCCACCTATGTCCAGTTGCAGGATTGAGACCTTACTCTCCAACCCCAGCCAGGGCACATCTAGTACACACAAGAAGATGTGCAGGGAGGCAAAGATCAGCATCCTGGTGCCCATGGAAACAGGATGAGGGATCACCATAAAGCCCTAGCTGGAGACAACCAAGGTTTTCTAGCTTTAGGAGCAAGAGTGTGAACACACATCCCTCCTGCCTGCTGATTCCTGAGCTGAGGTCCAGATCCATTGATGTTCGGTCTGTCACCAAAATTCAGTAAACGGAGGGATCCCTGCCCACACAGCTACACCTAAAGAGCTGATAAAGAATCCAGGAGCTCATCCGTGCCTTCCATCGTTTGATTTCCTTGGGAGGAGACTGCACCAGCACAGGATTCACATTTTCTTAAAAATCCACAGCGCGCTTCCTGAACATGAAGAAGTTTAAAGACCCAGCAGTAGTGTGAGATCTTAGAAAGGAGAAAGACACGATTAAAGTGTTCTCTAGAGATGGAACAATGCCAATGGGAGGACTGAGTTAACTGTTCAGATCATTCCGGGCAGAGGGAGAGAAGATTGAAGTGGATGCTGAATGCCCTGAGATCTCCCACAGAGAAGCAGCCAACATCAGAATCCCCAGCATGGGTGACACTAATACCACAGCAGCCTGCTTAGTGCTGGAACGAACAGGGCTGGCTCAGGGCCTGCTGCATCTTCTGTTTTCTTTCTAGAACCTAGCAAGTAATCACAGCATAATGAAAAGCATTAATGGAGCCAATGGAATTCGAGGTACCTCTTAAATTCTGGTCATGTTGCAACCTTCACTAAAAACCAAACACTTTGATTAGTATTTGGGTGTACTTATTAGTAAGTACTTATTTGTACTTATTAGTAAATACTTATTTGTACTTATTAGTAAGTGGGGCAGAGCCTTTCCAGCAGGACAAATTAAAGTAATGTGAATACTGAAAGATCACTATTTCTAATGGTAGCAATTCAATTCACATATTTAACTTAGTTAATTGAAAAAGAAAACACTGGCAGTTGAATTCTCTTTCTAGTTAGTGCACTCTGCATTGAGTAGGCATAGTTAGAATTTGGAACCTTTCCGGAGGATTAGAGTCCAGAAAACAAAGAACACCAAACCTATATAAATATCTGGGCATGATGGCTCACCTGTTATCCTACCACTTTGGGAGGCCAAGGCAGGAAGATTGCTTGAGGTCAGGAGTTCAAGACTAGCCTCACCAGAGTGAGATCCTGTATTTACAAAAAATAGAAAAATGATTCTGGTATGGTGATATGAAGTCCATAGGTCTCACTACTCAGGTAGCTGAAGCAAGAGATCTCTTGAGCCCTGGAGTTTGAGGTTGCAGTGAGCTATGATGAAGCTACTGCACTCTGCCTGTGGACACAATAAGACCATTATCTAAAAAATAAATACATACATACATATATATAACAAATTAGAATCATTAATGGGAGTAGCTAAAGGTCTGTTATAGTAGCCCATTACCCTAGTTAATCATGAAGCTGGTGATGATGAAGTCTTTTAAAAAATCAGACAAAGTCACCTACAAATAAGAAGCATGTCATATAGAACTCTCCAATGAAGCTTGTTGAAAGCATTATCCTGAACTCTGATTATTATAATTCCATGTGAAACAAGCTACACTCTGCACTGATGGCACCAGGGCACCATCCCAACACCCCAGACAGACATCAAGACACCTGGACTGGGAGTACTGCCGGACAATGAGGGTCTTTTCCTCATATTGACTGCATGTGCCATCTGGGGCCACTGGAAAAAGCTCTGTGTCTGTGTGTTCATATGTGTTTGTACACATGGGAAGGCTGGCCAATGTCTAGACAATGGCCGGATACTCCTCCCCGAATCTATAACTTCAGTCTAACCATGAAACAACTACACACTTCCAATATGATGAATATTCTGCAAAATATCTAATCAATATTGTTCAAAAGTTTCAAAATTATGAAAGACAAGACTGAGGATGTGTTAAAGATTGGAGGAGACTGAAGAGATAAGACAACTAAATTCAATGTAAGATCCTGGATTGATTCTTGGAACAGAAAAAAGATACCAGTGAAAAAACTGAGGAAATCTGAAGTTTAGTTAGGAATATGATATAAATGTTAATTTCTTAGTTTTGATAATTGTACTATGATTATACATGTTGTATATACATGTATTGCTGTGGTGAAGAAAGTATTTCAAATATATTCAAGTTTATAAAGGTCAGTTCTCAAGAAGACAAAACTAGGAGATAACATGTAAGTAAACCAAGGCTCAATTTAATCATATTGTAACCTGTCTTGCATGAGGAAATAAGACTTTTATGATTGAAAGTGAATGGGAGCTGAAAGGAAAGACCTTATCATTATTTACGGAGGACTCTAGTGGGAGTTCTGGTTCTTCTGGCAAGAAATATTCCAAGAGAGTATGTAAGAGCTGAGGATTCAGAGTTGGATTTTCTGGGTTCCTGCGATGGCTCCACAATTCACTACCTCTTTGTGATAATAACAGAATCTATCACTCTCTACGCTGGTCACTATGTAAGTAAAAGTTCTCAAGAGACAGACTCAGTAGGATTTATACTCAAATTATATAGACACATATATCAATATAGGCAATGAGACTTATTAGCCAAAATGGCTCACACAGTATGGAGGCTGGGAAATCCCACAACTCTGGGCTGCTGGTCACGTGGCTCAGTCCAAGCCCAAAGGACTTAACACCAGTGAAGCTGATAATGGAATTTTCAGTCCTAGGCCAAAGGCCTGAGAACATGTGGGGGCTGCTGATACAACTCCTAGAGTGCAAAGGCCAGGGAGCCTGGAGTTGTGTCTGAGGACAGAAGAGAAGGAAAATACCCCAGTTCCACAGAGAGAGCCGCACATCTATCTTTGCCCTGTTTTTGTTTTTTCTGATCCCCAGCTATGGGAGGACATGGTGCTCACCCACATTGAGGGTGATGTTCCCCATATAACCCACTCAGCTTCACATGATAATTTCTGCTAGAAACACCCTCAGATATACCCAAAAATAATGCTTGACCATGTTTCTAGGTATTTCTAACGTAGTCAAATTGACACCTAAGATTAACCATCACAGAAACTGGTATATCCAGGGACTAAATAGGACTATGCATTTGGTGGGTGTTCAATAAGTATGAAAAATGAAGATATTCCTCATTGGGAAAAATGAAGATTGATTTGTAAGTGTTTACAACAATGCCTGATTGTCAGTAAATACCTTCTACCATTTAGCTATTTCATTCTTACTAGCATTGTACTCATTTTTTAACTCCTTTAAGTTGGGTATCCTTTAAGGTCATTTATTCCCTTGTTTTCATTGCAGACATGACAAGAAAATTATTCTTCTTCAAAGTTTATCCATTAGAGAACCTGATGCAATTATAGTTATAGTTATTCAGAATGAGCATTGTTATTCTCACAAATTTGCGAGAGTACATTTGTAAACTCTTGTGAGTTGGTTGATATGTCTCCCTTGACTCTGTGAAGCCTGGATTCAGCAAATCTGAAAGCCAACCCTTGGACCAGGAAGGATTTCTTTTTCTTGAGTCTATGCCCATTTGCTGCTTTCGATCTGCAGCAGCCCCTCTCTCATTTTGAGTCCCTTCTACCTCATCCCTTAGTCGCCATCTTGGCCTGGCTGAATTTAACTAAGTTACATTTTATCTTCTTTTCTTCAGTGGAATAATATTGTCTTTCTTATGTATTTTAAAAATTATGATAATATATGATTAACAAAATTTGGTATCTTAGGCTTGGCCCCCGTAGCACAGTGGTTACGGCACTGGCCACATGCACCCAGGCAGGTGGGTTCAAACCAGGCCCAGGCCAGCTAAACAACAATGACAACTGCAACGAAAAAATAGCCTGGCATTGTGGTAGACACCTGTAGTCCCAGCTACTTGGGAGGCTGAGACAAGAGAATCACTTAAGCCCAAGAGTTTGAGGTTGGTGTGACCTGTGACACCACAGCAACCTAATGAGGGCAATGTAGTGAGACTCTGTCTCAAAAAAAAAAAAAAAAAAAAAAGTTTCTTAACCATTTTATGACCATACTTTGCAGGAGTGTTAAATATATTATTTACACTGTTAGGCAACTAATCTCCAGAGATTTCCATCTTGCAAAACTGAGATTTTATGCCCATTAACCAACTCCCCATTCTTTCCTTCCCATCCTCGGGCCCTGGCAACCACTATGCTACTTTCTGTTTCTTTAAATATGACTACTCTAGATAACTCATAGAAGTGGAATCATATAGTATTTGCCATTTGTGATTGGGTTATTTCACTTAGCACAATGTCTTAAAGGTTCATCCACGTTGTAGCATATTTCAGAATAAGGTTAAATAATGTTCCATTACATGCATGTACCACATTTTATTGCATAATATAATGCTGAATAATATTCCATTGTATAAGACTGAATAATATTCCCCTAGATATATATATTTGTCACATTTTATTTTTCTACTCATCCATCCACTGATGAATACTTCAGTAGCTTCCACCTTTTGGCTATTGTGAATAATGCTGTAAGTAACATGGAATACAAATATCTCTTCAAATCCTTGAGAATGGTGGAAAATAACATTCAGAATTATAAAATGTTTTTAGAATATATTTAAAATGTTTTTGAATATATACCCAGAAGTGCATTGCTATATTATATGGTAATTCTATCTTTAAATTTTTGAGCATCATCATACTGTCTTACATTGTAAGCAGGCTGTGCCATTATTACATTCCCACCAACAAGGAACAAAGATTTCAATTTTCCCACATTCTGGCCAGCTCTTGTTATTTTGTTTTTGTTTTTTTTATAGTAAACATCTTGATGTGTATTTTGTGACATCTCATTGTGATTTTTATTTGCATTTCCTTAATGGTTAGTGATGTTGAACATCTTTCCATATGTTTGGGCTAGTCTGGGCTACTATCACAAAATATTGTACACTTAGCAATTTTTAAGTAACAGAAATTTATTTCTTATAATTCTGGAGCCCAGAACATCCAGTGTAAAGGCCCCTGCAGATGTGGTATCTGGCGAGGGCCTATTTCTTGGTTAATAGATGATACATTCTTGTTGCATTCACACATGGTAGAAAGGAAGCTGGCTCTCTGGGGGTCCCTTTGATAAGGGCCCTAATCCTATTAATGAAGGCTCTGACTCATGACTTCATCTCCTCTCAAAATGCTTCACCTCCTAGTACCATCATCTTAGTGGATAAGATTTCAACATATGAATTTTTGGAAAAAATCTAGTCCATTGCAATACTTTTCTTCATCATTTGTGTATCTTCATTGAAGAAATGTCTATTTGTGTCTTTTGTTCATTCTTTAATCGAGTTATATGCTTTTTCTTGTTGAGTTTTAGGATTTTCTTATGTGTTCTGGATACTATCCCCATATTAAATATATGATTTGCAAATCTTTCCTTCCATTCTGAAGGATGCCTTTTAACTCTTTTGATTATGTTCTTAAAACATAGAAATTTTTTATTTTGATGTAGTCCAATTTATTTATTTTTACTTTTTTTTTTTTTTTTTTTTTTTTTTACTATATCACCATTATAATAGTGATTTGGCAACAAATATCAAAGCAACAACCAAAACCAAAATAACCACATGTGAAAAAACAAAAAACAAAACCGGTTGGCAACCGTAAACAAACTGGGGGGGGGGGGCGGGGGGGGGGTGGGCGGGTGATTGGTGGGATTACACCTGCGGTTATCTTACAAGGGTATATGTGAAACTTAGT
>CAUYPK010127348.1:0-11500 GCA_963574355.1 Loris lydekkerianus
AGTCATGGAAGATGCCCAAGTGCCCATCGACCCACGAATGGACTAGCAAATTGTGGTACATGTATACCATGGAATACTATGCAGCCTTAAAGAAAGATGGAGATTTTACCTCTTTCATGTTTACATGGATGGAGCTGGAACATATTCTACTTAGCAAAGTATCCCAGGAATGGAAGAAAAAGTATCCAATGTACTCAGCCCTACTATGAAGGTAAACTATAGCTTTCACATGAAGGCTGTAACCCAACTATACCACAAGACTATGAGGAAAGGGCCAAGGAAGGGGAAGGGAGGGGGGAGGTTTAGGTGGAGGGAGGGTAATGGGTCGGGCCACATCTATGATGCATATTTTTATCTACAATAAAAAAAAAAAAAACAGCCAAAACTATTAGAGTGTATTTTATCTTAAGATAAAATCAATTTTCTTGGCTCTCAGCATCAACTTTTACGGCATCCATAACACTTTTGGAATTTAAGATAAATTTTCTCAAGAAGAATGTGTAACTGAAGAAAAGACACTTTATAAAAGTATTTTATTAATTTGTGTTTATCATTAATTTATATAATAGTATGTGGAAATGACTTAGAAAATGTCTTGCCCAGATTAACAGTAGTATTTTGAGGAAATACTACCTTTTTATTTTTAAGACACAGTGTCTCATTACTAAGGAAACATTAATGCAAACTAACTTATTATGTTCCTTTTCCTTAATCCCTTAAAATGCCAGCAAGACACAGAGCACACTGCTACTCCACTCAGAATAAACTGCATCGCAAAACAACATAGCGTATTGTTTATCTCTGTTCAGGAGCAAACTCATTTGCTAATTGGGAACAGATTAGTGTTTACAACCAGAGGCTTTAGAATCAGAAAGAACTGTGGTTTAAGTCCAGCTCGGCAGCTTTCCTGCACTGTGAGTCTACAAGCAATGTATTAAACCTTTCAAGCCTTTGCTTGCTCATCTGGAAAACATGACAGCGTCTTCAGAAGTTTCTTAAGGTGAAATGAGATAATCCAGGCCTGGGTAACAAACCTCAACAGAAACATGGCCACTACGACAAACATCAGTAAGAACCACATCCCTTGTATAAGACAGACACGGATTTGCAAATGTTGGAGGAGCAAAACGTCTCTTACTTTTCCAGAGTGGTCCTGATGCTGCCTTCTCTTTCCTGTGTACAGCTTTAAAACAAGCTGAACTATTCATGCAAATTTGCTTCCATTCCAACTCTAATCTTGAATTGTACAATGCCCAACAAATTGCATTCACCCTTCTTTTGATTATCTTATGCTCATTATTACACTTTACCAAGTGCAAAGTATGGAGATGAGATTCCATGTGTAATGTGTTGTGAGAGGTGTTTTCATCAATAGTCTTGTTCTGCTGATTAAGCAGGGGCTTCTGTTTTGGCAAGATAACATTAGTCTCTCCAGTCATGCTCCAAAAACCACTGGGAATCTTCAGCAGATCATTAGATATGCTACAAGAAAGCTTTGGTGCATTTTCTTTTCTTCCTTAAATTACTTCTTCACTGTCCCATCGTTCCCCATCACTGATGGCACCGCATTATTACTGCAGATCCCCTGAAACTTGCACTAGAGCTATGTCCCCAGGCCACAGGATGCCATTTTCAATTGAAGCTTCTACTTGAAAATATAAATTAAGAAAATTTCATTATCTCCTGCCAGGGGCCATTATTCACTACAGTTCTAAGGAAGATTAAAAATGCAAAATCTACCAACTTGAACAAATACTCCAGCATCCAACAGAAAACCTCAGTGTATCATGACAGAAACGAAAAATTCACATTTGCTTAAATTTAAAATCATCCAATTATTATGTAAAGAATTAGTTCAATTCCTATTGAGTCTGTATGTTCAATGTTCAATGAAAATTGTTTCAACAATTTCTATCTCTTACAGGCATCTGTTAGATTTTAAACTTCAATCAAAAAATACTGGCAATGGCATGTCTGTTTTTGTTTATTCCCTGAGTTACTTCCTGTCTTAGTTAAAAACGCTAACTTCCTGTAGAAGAAATAAATGCATTCATAGTTATCACACAATGATATTCTTTTTCAAAGTATGAAGTATAAACAGAACATACTCAGGAGTGTCATGGAAAGACTTTAAACCACATCCATGGGTGAATTATATATTCTAAATGAACAAAACAAGTAATATTGAATTATTATAATATGAATCCATTCACTAACTAATGGAACAGGAATTATATTCATGCTTAAGCCTCAACTACTAAATAAAAATTTATATGTTAATAAGTAAATTATATTTAATTATATGTTAATAAGTAAATTACATTCTGTTCAAGTACATATATTTAAAGAAATTTAGAAACTTACCACAAAGTGGGAGGAAAAGCTAAAGGGAAACGAAAAAGAAGCTGCCAACTTTTAAATACTTAATGGAGATGATTATATAATGCCTAGAACATGATAAAAATTCAGTATTTCATAAACAAAATAATGATAAATGGTTGGCTAGGTATTTCTGCTCATAAAAAAATCATGGTTAATAGAAAACAAACAACAGACATCCAATTCTGCTTCAATCAGTGGTACCTGATTCTCAGAGAATTCTGTCAATTTGAATATGGTTTTGCATCATGATTGCCAGTAAGAAAGATTTCCTATTTAACAGGAGGGGAAAGAAAGACTCTTTAGCTTCCAATCACTCCTCCCTACACTAACAAATTCCAAATGACCTGGAGTACTACAGCCACTAGAACACTTGTCTTCTTCAGTGCCAATTTAGAACAATTTTATACCCCCAGCAAAATGACCTTAGAACATGAACAGATGAGCTCCAATGCAAACAGATTTGCTCAAACAAAGCCATCAAGTGAACCAAGAAGATACGCAAAGCAGTTCTGCTTCACGATACAGACGCAAGCGCTGCCAGGGGGTCCATGTCCGTAACTCCAGCACACTTGGGAGGTGGAGGCAGATGGATCGGCTGAGTTCCATGGACTCATGGAACTCTTGATGGATCAGGAGTTTGAGACTACCCGGAGCAAAAAAGTGAGACCCCATCTCTACTAAAAACAGAAAAACTGGGCATTGTGGTGGGCGCCTACAGTCTCAGTTACTCAGGAGGCTAAGGCAAGGGGTTTGCTTAAGCCCAAGAGTTTGGGGCTGCAGTGAGTTAGGATACCCTGGCACTCTACCCAGGGCACAGAGTAAGTCTATGTCTCAAAGACATAGACTCTGAAAAAAAAAGATAAGAAAAACATAAGGAAAAAAAAAAAAAGATACGGATGCAAGAGAAACTGAGTTGAATATTAAATCAGACCCTGATTTTTAAATTTTATAATAAAATGCTGTCTTATCATCACTTTTATTCTGTAGAGTTAAGTGGGTCCTGCCTTCTTTAAATATTTATTAATGATGATTTGTGAGCTTAACTAATCGCTAAGTAAACACAACATTAGGAAGCTAAATGGTGTGTAATTAATACGGCAAGAAGGGAGATCTATAACAATGTTCCCATTTGTTAAATAACTATTTCTCATAATTTATTTAGTAATTTGTGTAGTCTATTTCTAACCATCATACAATTTAATTTTCTAGGTATGTTAGAATACTTTTTGCATCATAGAATATTGTGTTATTTAAAGTATTTTGAAATCATTACTGAAATACTGAAATTACTTTCAGAGTTTTGAAAATAATATGGGGTGTATTTTGGAAGGTGATAGAATTCCGTATTCTGATTGTGTTGGTGTTATACAAATTTATAAATGTGTTAAAACTCAGAACTGTACTCACAAATGAATCCATTTTATTATTTCTTAATTGAAATTTTTTAAATAGTAAAGGCAAGATTTTCTTACAAAAAAAAAAAAAGAAAATAATATGCATGGATATTGGTATAGAATATATGAACAGATATATAATTTGCAAAAATATATGTAATTTCTCCACACAATTTCCTATATTTTGAGGTTCTTAAAGTTTAAAATATAATCCTGATTAAAAAAAAAAATTATGACTGTGATTAAGTCTTTGAAGTTGCATTTATAAAAAAATAATAGAAAAATTCAATTTATCACCAAAAATAACAAACATATGCAAAAAGGCAAAATGTTTTTCTTTACTATCACTAGATAAATCTATTTGACTGAAAAAGATGATAGTGTACAAGAGAAACAGAAGCTCCCAGCCAAAAAAATAAATCATCAGGTAACCTACAGCAAGTCAAAAACAAGGGTGACAGTAAAATCTCATGTGAACGCGGTACTAGAAGACGATTATTCTATTTTCAAATGCTGAAAAGAGAAATAACCTGTAAGTGACACCATCCATAATCATTTTCTATTTAAGGAAAATATTGTGACAGGATTATAACCACAGAGGATGTACGCTTTAATATTTATAGTTAATTTGCATCTTAGAAACTCCAAAAATTTTCTCCAAAATTCCACATTAATTACTAACATAAGCATTTCAAAATGGCAATGCTGATTGCTAAAAAACAACTTTCTATGTTTTACAGACCTTTGAAATTCCTTACAGTTTTCACTGGACCTTAGGGTCAGTTTAATGCAAATTAGGCTTGACTCACTCAGCCTTATTAATCCAGTACAAAAATCTGTTTGCAGAAATGCACATTCAACATAAATGTGCTTGCTTATATGAGCAAAATAAGAAGTATTTATTTACAAAGCATGCCACTGAGACTAAGTTTCATTCACAGGGTCACCAGGGCTTACTATTTTAATGAAAGGAATAAGATGATTTAAGTGGAGATAAAAAAAAAAATATATATATATATATATATAAAATTTGGAAATACTTAAAAAATATTGCTTCTGTGTCCAAATTTTCAAGCCCTCTACTTTAAATAATTCAAGAAAATATTACAACCTGTATCAATTATGAGCAATTATTTATAAAAATGTTAACTTACTGCAGTTTGCACTTGCAGAAACTATCACATTTTTAACAAGGGAAATGAGAAATCGCTCTGGGATGCCCTAGTTAGATTAAATTAGCAAGAAACTTGTTACCAGACTATATAAAAGACACAGCGTAATAAGACATGACCTTGCAGAGCCTTGCAGCCAATCTCTGATGCTTTTCCTTCCTACAATCTTTACTAATTATCTACAGTTACAGACCCTTTTGTCGTGGGTTATTTTTCCTCAAATTGTGAGGGGATTTTGGCTTCTAAATATTTAATTAGTCTTGTTATGATATGGGATTGTTGTACATGCCAAGCATTTTGATTTTCATATTCCATTTCTTCTAATTATGCTCAGATTTAGATCGGTCATCCCAAATCTTTTCCTTTTGTAATTATTTACTTCTTAAAGATCATTCAGTGGAGAAATATTTTTCACCCTTATGGCTCTTCTTTTCCACAAATAGCTTTTCTGGTCCGTTAATTACCCGCTCAGAGGATTAGAGTTTGAAATAATGCACAAGAACTTAGGACTCATCGGAGTTTCAGAGGGCAAACTGAGTAAAGTAGATTTGTGTTGTTGCTATTTTAAATTCACCTTAACGTCCACTTCTTTGCCTTGGCTATGATTTTGATGAAGAGAAAAATTAAGTAATAAAGACTTTTTTGGACTCTCCGGCTGTTTGATGGTCTGCCATGTAGTCAGTATTAAAAATCTTGAATATAAACAAAGGAATTTCTAGTAAAACTAACAGCTAATGTGATTTCTGCTTTTACTCGCTTCACTTTGATGACACTGTGGCAACAAATGTTGACAAAATTTCGTAAGTAAATTAAACTTAAGGTATAGAAATAAAATCGTAAGACTTTTGGAAGCATGGCTTTAAAAAAAAAAATTGCATCTATTCAAAACTTAGAAGAATAATGCTTTGTTAAAGTATTTAATCAACTGAGGACAAGTTTCCCATATTTAATTAAAATGATTCTTCATTCTGTAAGTGCTTATCTTATCAAGAGGCAAGAAACTACTACAATTCCCAAACTGAATTCTAGATTTTCCCCTATTTTCACATACCGTGGCTTTATCAAACTTATTTTCCAGCTAAATAGACTTTTCATCTTATTATTTTTATTTTAAAGTAATTATTTTCCTCATGCAACTTCTAAGATATTTTGGTAGCAAAATATGATATAGTTCATAAACAAATTCACAGGAAAATCTTATACAGAAGGAGTTGAGAAATATGCATGAGCAAATGTGAAGAATGTGAACTGAATTAATAAATTAATGTTGAAGGGCAAGGGAATTATATAGAGTTAATGTTTCTCCAATAGTTCAAAGAAAGTGAAAACTCTTATTCTAAAAACAAAGTGCTATGCAATTAATCTGAAAGTCGTGAATATTTTTCTGTTAACTATGCATTTTCTTTGTATACTGTGTACCCCACAAAACCCATAATCTGTTTTTGTCATCCTCTCCAACCTAGAAAGAATTCACCTTAACATTTACTGAGATTCTACCTTCATGTTCAAATTATAGCTTGAATCTCCCAAAATTTTCATACAAATATTCTGTCCTAATAGAGCATCCCTCTACCTCATTAAAAAACGTGATTAGCAAATGCATGCTACCAATACATACTTGGTAGGAGCATAAGTTATATGTCATCGTCAAATACTGTACTAAGAATTAGTATCAGATACTGGCAACAAAACCTCTTTGTCAAGAAAAATGTTACCTAAAAAACAAACAAAAAGCCTGCATAATGACAGTGGATTAGGAATGCAAGTGGAGACAGGCGTGGAATCGCAGTAGCAAAATTCTGCTCAAAGTCTCTCAAAAACTCCCTCCACTTTTCTACCCCTCACTCAAACTGAGAGTTTCTCCAGGAAATCCAGTTTAAAAAAAATCCCTGATCTAATATAATCCTTTATTAATACAGTAGGAAACTATGGCCAAAGAATCTGATTGAATCACAGAAGCCACATACTGGAGGCACCCTTCGTCAGCAAGACCCCCACCCCACCCCACCCCCCCACGTCAGCATCTCTCTCCTACCCACCTCTGGTACATGCACAGCTCAGCTCTTGTTTCTAAGAAAACATCCCAACAGGGCAACCTTCTCTATGCAGGTTTTGAGAAGCTTGATATCCATATAAATTAAACAGCTGGCACATTAAGTGAGCTGAAACTCAATAAATGTGTCTAAACTGAGTTATCACAGAAATTACTATGGGCACTTCTTGAACTATCTCTTCCTGAAGAAGGTGTATTTCAAGAACTGCTAAGGAGAATATTATCCAAGCTTAGCATACCAGGCTTCTAGCCCAACTCCCTGTGGTGCCTTCCATCTGAGCCGAGAGCAGCAGCCCCTTGTCAGGTACTTAAAGGTGGCACACCAACAGGAGGGAGCATGAGAAAGTCAACACAAATCACGCTGCCAAATAACAATGAACCCTTCCCAGATGACCTTCAGTCATCTCCTTTCCCTTTAGTGGTAACTCTTCATAATTAATTAACCTAGCAATGAATCACATTTTGCTTTGTGTTATTTCTTCTGTATTTTGCATTTTGGTTGTTTCAAAATTAAGTATTTTCCGTGTCTAGAATTATAAACTCCTTACAAGTTTGTTTATATTATTTGCCAAACACCCCAAGGTTTTGCAAGAGTTTGATGCAGCAGGTCACATTTACTGGTGACCTTCAGGCTGTTTCTAGGACCTTGGTTTAAATCTCTGTTGGAGGTGAACCTTCTTTTAAATCCATCCCAATACCTGGTATTGTTTAAGGCAAGAAGTATTCACTGAATGAATACCTTCTAAACGGGAGTAAGTTGGAATTTCATTCTGTATTTTTCTTAGTTTTTTGTTTGTTCTGTTTTGTTTTTAAGAGACATGGTCTTGCTGTCACCCAGGCTGGAGTACAGTGGCCAAATCATACATAGGTCACTGTAACCTCAAACTTCTGGACTCAAGTGATCCCCCCACCTCAGCCTCCCAGGATCCTGGAGTTGCAGGTGTCAGCCACTGTGCAGGCCACTGAAGGTGCTTTAACACAGGAACAACTCAGAATGTCTTGAGATACATGTAAGTTGTTATTCCCTTAATAAAAACTCAGAAATTTTAAATATATGTTTACCTATTCTTTTTTTGAGATAGTGTTTCAAGTGCAGTGGCATCAACCTAGCTCACAGCAACCTCAAACTTCTAGGCTAACGTGATCCTCCTGCCTCAGCCACCTGAGTGGCTGGGACTACTGGCCAGCACCACCCCACCCAGATAATTTTTTTATTTTTAGTAGAGACAGAGTGTTGCTCTTGCTCAAGCCAGTTTCAAACTCTTGAACTCAAGGGATCCTCCCACCTGGAGGCTTCCCAGAGTGCTGGGATTACAGGCAAGAGCCAGCACACTTAACTCTAACAAGAGATGAAAACAGCAACAGCCAAAAGCCAGAAACATAAATTGTTCAGATACCTGGAGCAGTAGAGCAGGTGTGGAAGACCAAAAACAATCCTAATTCCCGCAATCTGAATATAAATAACCGAATTCACCAGAGATATATAAGGAAGTGGCTACTTTGTGGTTCATACACTCAGGTTAATAGAGCCTCACCTGACTGATGAAATTTCACTGGCTTACTTCTGATAAATCAGAACCAAATCAGAATCTTTAATCATGACAAAATATTCATAATCTAATCCTTTTAACAAATTGACTACCACTACAGGAGTCTCATGTGTCTGTATAATTAAAAACCCATGTTAGCTGTATATAATAAGGCATTACATTTGATGCAAATCCTTTTCTATTGAAATAAGTGCCAAGCTGACAGCAGGAAGTAGTTGATAAGAAAGTAACACAGGCATTGCTGATGGCAATCTTGATAACTGAACGCCAACGCCCAGTAAGCAGCCTGCTGCCTGTTACCCAAGAGCTCCTTTCTACAAAGATCAAGGGAACTGTCCTTTTGCTGCATCTCAGTCACAAAGTCAAGAAATTATCTCAAAAAAAGATAGACAGGTGATAGGTACATGGGAAGAAATGAGGAAAGAGAGGGAGGGGAAATATGATAATTATATATCCATCTGTGATTCCGATATTAGAAAAAATGGCATAAGACGTTACTTGGTACTCTATCCTTGGTACAGAGATACCTGTGATTTTGGAAGCAAAGTAATATACTATCAAATAATTTCTATTCAGAGGAAAATTAACAAATGGATATGAAATATTGTACTACTGTTTCCTGCTATCAGGAGTGAACTCCTCTTGTTTCAGAGTCAGTACCAAGGGTCTTGAACTCTAGCACTGCTTTCTATACTGAAAATACAGAAATAAAAATAATTTTAAAAATATGATTATTTTATAGACCTATTCCTTATTTCTGAGATATAAAAACAACACAACCTTTGAAAGATCCTTTCCCCCTCAGCCTAAGAGACAGAAGAAAATTCGCAGTGCCCCAAAAGAAGAAGAAAGCTGAGGAAGAAGTTGCCTGGTGTAGACAGCGGGCAGCTGGGTAGCAGCTGGTAACTCCTTCACGGGCCTCCACGGGCCTCCTCCCGCTCGGCATTCCCTGCGCTTACAGCGACTCTCCCCTCTCAGGCTTTGCTCACCCTTTTCCCACAAGTTTTTGAAGGTTTGTTGTACTGCGAGGGAGAGGGGTTATTTCTGTAGTTTTATCTCCTCTTCTTCACCAGATCATCATACCCGTGGAGGGTTATTTACAGCCTTAACAATCTCTGAACCATGTCCATTGCATAATGCTGTACCATATTCTAAAATACCCTGGAGTAGTCCATGAACATCAGTTTGTACTCTTGCACATACACATTCTCATCAGTTGTTCATAAATACCTTTAAGTGTCTGACGTGTTACCGTTCACGTCACGGAACTCAGTAATCGTTCACCAGGACACATCAACAAATGAAAGACAAACATGTAATTTTCAGAAGCCAAGCGTGTTCCCATAAGCATATGATAGAAACCACCTTAAAACTTACCTGATTTACAGTTTACATAAGCAATCTGTTTAAGTTTTAAAAAATTACAATGAAGGCAGAAGGCCTACTCCTATATTAGACTCCTAGCCTAAATTAGCTTCATACCAGTAACTTGTCTGAAAGGCTCCGTTCATTAAAATGTTAGACACAAGAGTTCTAAATATTGTTAATACCATGAGCAGGCTTGAGAATACAGGGCAAGGGTACTTACTGTAAGGCAGCAAATACTGAGCTTTTCTGAAAGCTAAGAAGCCCTCTCATGCCACAAACATAAACAGGGTAAGCATACTAAATAATACACAACTGGAAAAAACATCTTTACTACTGCAGGTTAAAGAGACAGCATACACATTATCACATGGCACACATTAAGATCTATTAAGCAATTTTAATATTTTGATGTTTCACAAACGTTAACAACTAAATACATCATCTTCATTTAAAAGACTATTTGAGATGTGGCATATTTTATAGCTTTGAAGCTTTAGAAATATTTTCATTTGCAAAAATATATTCTAATATACTCACACATATATTCAACCTTAGGAATCATGGTCAATTTATTAAGCATATTTGATACAACATCGTTAAGAAAAAGAAACTCTAAAAGATCTGGCTACTGCTCGTATCTTTGACCCTCAAACTTTTCCATTTCAGTGACCGCATTAATGTCAAAACGCCAT
Organism: Loris lydekkerianus; assembly: GCA_963574355.1. NCBI lineage: Eukaryota > Metazoa > Chordata > Mammalia > Primates > Lorisidae > Loris > Loris lydekkerianus. Next base: position 10,612 of record CAUYPK010127348.1, read on the forward strand.
TAGAAAGTCTGTCCACTTTTACATCTCTACAGCCTGAGCGAAGCAAAACCTTGTGGGTTCCATCAGGAGCATCTTCTTTTTGTATTCGGCTAAAAAGCTTAATAGAGTCATAAAGGTTAGAATAAAAGAGGATGATGTGACAAAGCTAAATTTTAGGATGCAAAAAGCCATTTTCAGGTCTGAATTGAGCAATTTTTTATTGGGCTTTTTTTCTCCTTTTGGCTTTAAAAACTCTTAGCTTTTACACTTAATTTCCAGATTCCCATGATGTATAAAACCAATAGCACTGACAGGACTTGTTCCTACATTTGATACTAATGCCTTTGGTTGGGTGACATGGGGAGCAGAATTTGAGGTAGAGGCTCACTGGGGGAGCTCTCACAACTGCCAGGGCAACCAAGATGGAGGCAGAGATGGACACAGCCAGCCCCGCTACCACACAGCCCCCCAGCACCTGCGGGGGGTTGGGGGAAAGCTCTCACAACTGCCAGGGCAACCAAGATGGAGGCAGAGATGGACACAGCCAGCCCCGCTACCACACAGCTCCCCAGCACCTGCGGAGGTTTGGGGGAAAGCTCTCACAACTGCCAGGGCAACCAAGATGGAGGCAGAGATGGACACAGCCAGCCCCACTATCACACAGCCCCCCAGCACCTGCGGGGGGTTGGGGGAGCTCTCACAACTGCCAGGGCAACCAAGATGGAGGCAGAGATGGACACAGCCAGCCCCACTACCACACAGCCCCCCAGCACCTGCGGAGGTTTGGGGGAAAGCTCTCACAACTGCCAGGGCAACCAAGATGGAGGCAGAGATGGACACAGCCAGCCCCGCTACCACACAGCCCCCCAGCACCTGCGGGGGGTTGGGGGAAAGCTCTCACAACTGCCAG